>JBAMJV010005864.1:0-54071 GCA_037951105.1 Echinarachnius parma
GTAAGTATGACCGGCCCTTTATTGTGTTTGGGGTCTTTTGAAGCTATGATATTAGCCAGGGCGTAGACAACGGGGGAGATGAGGGGGATGCATCCCCCCACCTCACAAGGTGGGGGGGGGGGGGGGGGGGGGGGGGGGGGGTGGGATGACATGTACAATCATCCCCCCCCCCCCCCCAGGTTTTAGGGAAGGATATACAGTATATATTTGTTTGTGTCTCTGTATACGAGTGGGAAAGAAAACATTAGTTGTATGAGCTAAGACGTGTTAATTCTAACGTGAACAAAGTCATTATACATCCTTTTTCAATTTTCGCGAACAGATTATCTCAGTTTGTTGTGTAACTTGCGTATGGTCTGGGGTGTTTATTTTTCTGTATACCGGGCCACGTAGTTCCAGTGTATGCTGGCAGTGCTCTGGCTGATTGTGTGACGTGCATCAAATTGCACCATTTCAAGTATATTATATGAATGCAAAATATATTTAAAATTCCTGGTCGATCAAATCCTAACACGATTTCCCAGATACAGTCAATTTTAAGCCCGAATTTCCTATCTAGGTTAGCACCAAACTTCACAATTTCAAGTCCCAACATGCAAAACCTCCCACACCCTCCCCCCGCTCGGGCACACCCGCTCCCCTCGGGCGTGGTCGCTTCGTTCCTTGCAATGCCTCACTCTCACATCTGGCTGAAAGTTGGAAGCACTGTGAGTGTGGTTGGGCATGAGCCCCTACACACATAAATCGTGAGCCGCCATAGGTTAACATCTAACCCCCCCCCCCCCCCCCCCCCCCCCCGCTGAGCCACTGAGAGGAATTTCAAGCAATTGTCTTGGTCTCGAAATATTTCGGCAGGTGGTCTCGGCACGAACAAACTGGTCTTGGTCCGGACGGATGTTAAGTCAGGAAACATACTATAAATGGTTACCTTCTCATATTTACCAATGTGCAACTGACTTTAAAAATGCTAAACAAAAACAAACTTATATCATGACCTAAAATATGTTACGACTCAGGCGCGCCGGAAGCAGTTTTGGATTGGGGGGGGGGGGGGGGGGGGGCAAAACCCGAAGGGGGCTCACGATGTATGTGTTTAGGGGCTCATGCCCTACCACACTCACAGGGTTGCACCCCCCCCCCCCCCCCCCCCTCCCCGCCTCCCACGGTCAAGGGAGCTTTTGCATTTTTGGACTTGAAATTGTGCATAAAAACATGATCCAACAACATAGCTTACAGCCAAAAATTAGTCCCGAGGGAGCGAAGCGACCGAGGGATGTGGAAGAGCCAGAGGGGGAAGGGTTTGGGAGGGGGTATCCCCCTCCCACGGGGAAGATTTTGCATTTTTATACTTGAAATGATGCAATCTGGGGCATAAAAACATAAACCATATGCCGCATTTGTATGATCCAACATCATAGCTTACAGCTAAAAATGAGTCCTGAGGGAGCGAAGAGACCGAGGGCTGGGGCAGGAGGGGGAGGGTTTGGGAGGGGGTATCCTCCTCCCACGGGAAGATTTGCATTTTTATACTTGAAATGGTGCAATCTGGGGCATAAAAAAACATAAACCATATGGCACATTTGTATGATCCAACATCATAATTTACAACTAAAAATGAGTCCCGAGGGATCGAAGCGACCGAGGGCTGGGTTAGAGCCAGAAGAGGAGGGTTTGGGAGGGGGTATCCACCTCCCACGGGGAAGATTTTGCATTTATTTACTTGTAATGGTGCGATTTGGTGCACGTCACATGCACAAACAGCAGGGAAAAAAACAGCCTACACAGGAAGTACGTGGACTGGTACAGAAAAATGGATGAATAACTCAAGTTTTAAACGTTATAATTAACAAGTATTGGCTGATACATTTAATTTGTTCTTTTCCTTTCTTTCTTTCTTATTTCTTCCTTTTTGAGGGGGGGGTGGGGGGGCTTTTTTTGGGGGGGGCAAAAACGCGTTTTGCCCCCCCCCCCACTTTTTGGATTGGGGGGGGGGGGGCGGCCGCCCCCCCCCCCTGCCCCCCCCCCCCCCCCCCCCCCCCCCCCCCACTTCCGGCGCCTATGTTACGACTCGACCCGGTATCTCCGGTGTTCAACCCGTACACCTAAACCACGTGTGCACGGACACCTCGTTGCTTACAGAAGACATACTTTTATAATGAAACTTAACATGTTATCAGAAACAATTTCACCTAGTCCTTTTGAACTGAAATATCACTATATTTGTCGTTTTGTTTCTATCGCTATGCATAAAGACTCTTTCATTTTCACAATTATATATTTTGAAAGTCGACTTCATCCTCATCCCTGCAGCCTTGGATGCCCGAGTCGATGCGCTTGATGAGGAAGAGCCTAACACAATATTCAAATTTGACTATTTATATCAGCGCTATTTTGACTCATGCAAAAGATTAGACGAGTCTACTCAGATTTATTCAATACATTTTTGTATGATTGTTCAAAAATATATTGCAGCTTAGGACTTCCCATGTTATAATCAATAGTTTGAAATTCATCTTCTTGCCTCATCCAGTGTGCCCTATAGATACAAACAAACATTTGTAATGTATTTAATATACGTGTACCATGCAATTAGCTGGGATGTTAATGGTTAATCCTAAATAGCTCGGGCTATTTTTTAAACTGCATAGCCCGGGGTCGAAATTTTTTTTTCCTACGAACTTTTGTCTCTGGCGCATGCGCACATGATTCCTACGAATTTTTAGCCGGATATCAGACTTGAGTGAAAACTCTGCATGATACATTTACTAAATGAACCGCTACATAACTCAACCATGTATTATGGCAAAAGAAAAGAAGAGTCATAAGAGAGGATTCGAACCCATGATACCAAGTGTTGAAATCCACAGCGTGACCAATAGCCTACGTAAACCGCTGATGGTCAGTATGGTCTCATTGTAATTATAACCCTCAACTCAATCCTAGTTATGAATATTCATGAGTAGCTGCTTATGAATAATTCATTAGGACAAAACGTTCGTAGGAAAACAAATTTAGCAGCCCGGGGGGGGGGGGGGGGGCTAATTTGCCCCACCCCCCTCAGATCTCGGCCATTTATCGACCGATTTTGAACAAAATGGCGTGTCTGTGTCACATGCATAGTCAAATTTATATATATATATTGTTATTCCTAATTTTGGTATAATTAATGATGCAAATATGCAAATATGCAAATGTTTTCAAGGTTATTCTCATTTTGTTCCAGTTTTCCCCCGCATTTATGGAGAAAACTAAATCAAATTTGGCATGTTTGTAGCTTGTAATATAATCTAAAGAAGAGCTTCATCAAATTAATGACATGTAATGAAATGCCATATTTATAATTGTAATTAATTATCCAAATATGCAAATTTGTCTTTAAATGCTGAATATTTTGTATTTCTTTGTTTTTAATTTCTAATGTATTGCTTTGTTTAGAATAGTTGATGATTGCCATAAGAAATGATATCTGAGGAAAAACAGAAACAAATTAGTCTGACAACACTTATTATACAGCACATAGTATTGTATACACAAATTAATAGATTCCCACACTCTTCCAAACTGGTTTTACTTTCTCACAAAGACAACATAAATGCTCGTAAGTTTCTTCATATTTACCACAAAAAGAAAATAAATTACTATTAACCATTTTAAATGTATGAACATGTGATTTAGTTATATAATATTATAAAGCATTTTTTATTGAAATTCTCGAAGCTTACTATTCAAAGTGGCATGTTCTAAGTCTTACGAATATTGATTGTATATCTTTCCCAGTAATATTATAAATCTGCTCTAAATTTCGTCCAGCTTATGATTTTTCTACTCTCTTATTTAATGAAAATGCAAAATCTTTTGTGTGACGGTGGTCATGAATATGTGCTATATCGCCGCAACCGTACCCCGGATTTTCGCAAATAGGGTTTTAAAATGTGCGCGAGATGTGAAAAGAAGAAAGTCATGAAGTGTCAGCGCAAGATTTGTTTGCGTTACAAAATTATCGCGAACAAATGTCGAGGGGGAGGGGGGGGGGGGGGGGGGGGGCTAATTCCCCCCCCCCCCCCCGGGCTAGTGAGGGTTACCAGCTGACATAATGTAACCAGTCACGAGATATTTGGATGGCGCCATATGTACAGAGCAGTAAAGGTTAAGTCAATACATTAACCCGTTCCTCACGGAAACCGGGTGGGCTATGTACACATCACATTCTATGGTGATTGTTTAATATCATAGTGATAGTCATGATATTTAGCCCAAAGGGGCGTGTATCTCTCCATTAATGAAGTGATTCACATTCATATGCATATTACTTCATATCGCAACGGCGCAAACTCTTATGGAGTCGCGACAATTTGCAGAAGGTTGTACAGTTTAAAAATGAGTGCGCCACGTTTAGCATACCCACTAATTGTTGGCTAATGTCTGTATAAGGTTCAAACTCCGGGGATCTTCCGATAAAGTGAAAGACAGGTTAGAAGGGCGGGTACGCCAGCATGTTATTGAGATTGATTTAACTCGTAGGTCACTAGTCCGATACATTTGTTATTGTTGTTATGTATTTTTTTATATTTTTTTTTTAATTTGTATTTATTTTATTTTATTGTTATATATCTATCTATCTATCTATCTAGCCTATGTCTCTCCACTGCAGAAGGAAGGCCTCTTCATCACCATTCCATCTTCTTCTATCTTGTGCTAGTCGCATCCATGTAACACCCACAAATTCTTTGATGTCATCCATCCAACGTCTACTCTGCCTCTTCGTCTGGTTTGTGTTATTGGTGTCCAGTTAGTTATATTATGTGTCCATCTATTTTCGTTACGTCTTGCAAGGTGGCCTGCCCATCTCCATGTCTTTGTTTTTATTTCCTGTATGATATCCCTGGCATTTGTTTTCTTTCTTAAGTCCTCATTTCTGACCTTGTCTCTTCTTGTAACTCCTACCATAATCCTCTCCATTGCTCTTTCTGTGACTCTAAGCTTCTTTTCCAATTTTTTAGTTGTTGCCCAAGTCTCTGCCCGTAGGATAGTACCGGAATTATGCATTGATTGAAAATTTGTCTTTTGAGGGAAATTGGAAGATTCTCATCTCGGAGAATAATGCTGAGTTTCCCAAATTTCACCCAAGCTAGCTGTATTCTTCGTCGCACTTCTCCTGCTGTTTCATTTTCAAGAGTGATGTTTTTACCGAGGTGAGTTTGAGTTTGAGTTTGAGTTTGATGTTTTATTATCCAAATAAAAAGTACATCAATATAACAATCAAATGTCAATGTGTAACATAGATATTAAAAGGATAATTGGGACCAGGAAAATAGCATTAAATGCTAATCGTGTCTGGTACCATTAACACACATAAGTAGCGTAGCAATGAGAATATCATAAATAATGAATAACTGTTGAATACATACTTAAACTACAAGCTATTCTACATCTAAGCTTAATATAAGTTCTGTGATTTAAATACAAATCTTTGGTATTTAACACTAAATAAAAAGATAAAGGATTATATAACATAATATTTACAAAAAGGCAAGAACCTCGGTTAAAAGTTCAAAACAATTATTCTATTAACATTTGTGATATTAGAGTTTTACGAAAGCAAGACACTGATGCTTTCTCCCGTACAGATAGTGGTAAATCATTCCAAAAGCATGTGCCTCTGAATGACACTGAAAATTTACCCTGCGTAGTCCTTAATTTAGGCACACTCAACTTCTTACTTTCCCTTTGTCTTGTCTCATATTGGTGCTCTATAAAACAGCAATACTAAATTAGAGACTGAGGCAATTTATCATTTAATAATTGATACATAAAAACACAAATAGATAGTTTATGGAGTTGATACACATTCAATAATTGTAACTCCTGAAATATAGGTTTTGAATGAGTCCTAATTGGACTAAATGGTATGACTCTTAGTGCCATCTTTTGGCTTAATAATAAACACTTCATGTGTATTTCATAGTTACTTCCCCAAACCTCAATTCCATATGTCATATGTGGTTGGATTAATGTTTTATACAATAACAATACAATATACCTTGGCACAAACTGTCTTAATCTATATAAAACACCAACCTTTTTCCTAATACACTTATTAACCCTTTCTATATGAGGTTTCCACGTCAAGTGTTGGTCTATATAAACTCCTACAAATGATGCAACATCAACCCGGACTATTTCAGTCCCTGCTATTTTTAGTACCCCTTGAGTAACGACTGATTGCCTACTCCCTCTTATTAACAAATAATTAGTCTTTAAGAGATTCACTGTAAGTTTATTCACTTTACACCATACGGACACCTTATCTAAATGCACATTAACTATATCCATATCAATCAAATTCAGTCTCTGTGGAAAAGTATGAAACAAGTTAGAATCATCGGCAAAAAGTCTAAAATTAAAATAATTTGTTGAGTTTGGCAAATCATTTATATACATCAAAAACAGGGTAGGTCCCAACACGGAACCCTGAGGAACGCCACATGTTATTATCTGTCGTAATGAACTATGTCCATCATAATTCACAAACTGAAATCTACGAGAAAGATAATCTTTAAACCACTGAAGAGGCAGGCCCCTTATTCCTTAATGTTCTAATTTGCCAACCAATATTCCATGATCAATTGTATCAAAAGCTTTCTGAAAATCTAGGAATACACCTAATGTTACACTGCCCTTATCCAATGATTAAGCACATCATTAGTCCAAATTAATTAGAGACAGTTTAGTACTATAATGTTTACGAAAACCATACTGGTGCTTATACAAAACATCATTCCTTTCAAAATACTCAAGTAACCTCTTGTTCACTAATTTCTCAAATATTTTGGCCAAAAGAGGCAAAACTGAAATAGGTCTATAATTGCCTGGGACATCTTTATCTCCCTTTTAAAAATCGGTGTAACTTTGGCTATTTTCATTGCCTCCGGAAACACACCATTCAATAATGACTGATTGTAAATATAAGCTAATGGTTTTGCAATTACATAAGCAGCATCCTTTAGCAATCGGGCTGGAATATTGTCAAAACCACAAGCTTTCTTACATTCAAAGTTGATAAATAGTCATTCACCTCATAATGAGTAACTGGTTCCCAAAACAAAGATCAACTGTTCCATCATTAAGATAATCTTTAAATGTATTAACATTATCATCATTACCACAAATAGATTTAGCAAGGTTAGGCCCAACATTAACAAAAAAATTATTAAAGCCTTCTGATATTTCTTTCCCTGAGGTTAAAACTCTCTTATTACCATTGTCATCAACACAGAGCTTATCTACATGTGATTTTTTTATTTTACTAAGGTATATGTAACTATCCACCTTCTCAATTGTCATGCCATCAACTGCAATTGTATGGTCTTGTAGCTGGTTGCTCATCATTACTTTAGTCTTTTTAGTGTTCATTTTGAGTCCTGCCTTTTTACTCTCTACGCTCAACTCTTGGATCATCGTCTGTAGTTCCAGAGGATCATGACTAACAAGCAGAATGTCATCTGCAAACCTTAAATGATTCAAATATTCCCCATTTATTTTAATTCCTCTCGATTGCCAATCCAGGTTTCTAAAGACGTCTTCCATGGCTGCTGTAAAGAGTTTCGGAGAGATTGGATCACCCTGTCTGACACCTTTTAGGATTTGATACTATTGGTAGTCGTATTCTCCAGATGAATTCTGGCGCTAGGGTCTTTGTAAATAGCTTTGATGAGGCGGATGTATTTCTCATCGTCTATCTGTTTCTGTAGAGCATCTAATAGTTACTGGTGGTCTAAACTATCGAAGGCTTTCTCGTAATCTACGAATTCAAAGAAAATGTGTAAACGATATTCCTTCGCCTTTTCAATTATCTGACTTAAAGTGTGTAGATGGTCTGATGTTCTGAATCCTGCTCGAAAGCCTGCCTGTTCTCTTGGCTGATTTTCATCTAGCTGTCTTTGGATTCTTGCAAGAATAATTTTTGTGAAAACCTTGTACATGTGAGGTAGTAAACTAATGGGTCTGTAATTCTTTATGTCTATCTCCTTTTTTGAACAGTATAATAACTTTAGATTCATTCCACTGAGTAGGAACTTGTTCCAGTTGAAGGATCCTGTTGAACAATGTTGTCAAGATGTCGACAGTGCTCTTTCCTCCCAGCTTCAATATGTCAGCGGTTAACTGGTCCTCTCCAGGAGCCTTTCCTTTCTTCATGTGATCTAGAGCTTTCTGCACTTCGTCTTTCTCAATGGGTGGTATACTGTCCGCTTTTTCATTCCAATTTTCTTCTGTTCTCCAATCTGGTCTATCCGTATCATACAGTTCTCTATAGAATTCCTCAATGGTTTCTGTGATTTTGTCTTTGTCGTTAACTTCTGTCCCATCTTTTGTTTTCAGTGATGATAAGAGCTTTTTTCCTCCCTCCAGTTTTGTATTGATGATTTTGGACCCTTTATTGCTTTCCAGCACCTCTTTCACCATCTTGGTCCTGTGTTGTCTCTTTTGCTGCCTTCTCATCTTGCGGATTGTCTTGTTTAGTTCTGTATACTCGATCTGGTTTTGTGCAGATGACTGTCTGAAGGGTTTGAGAGCTTTTCTATTTTCGTTCATTTTTCGAATATCTTCCGCGCTGCTATTGTTTGTGTTTACTATCTCTTGTTTACTTTTAGCTAGCTTCTCTGCTTCCTCCATAATCGTACTTGTTACTTGTTCAAATGCATCATCAAGTGGCTCATCGCCTACAAAGTCTTCTAGAAGTGAGAATCTGTTCTCTAATTCAAGTTGGAATTGGTGTTGTTTTTCTGAAAGCTTTCCCAAGTCAATATGTCTTTTCCTTGATATTGTAACGCGCCATGCACGGCGCGTATATTTAATAAGTCTGTAATTAAGAATAGCAACACTTACATTATCGTAATAGTTTGCATGTGAACTTGAAACTTTGGCTTGGACAGGAAGATTGATAAGGATGGATGAACTCACATAACAGGTAAAGTTATAGATTAGTTATGTTAATGTTGTTATTGATTGAATTCGAGTCTTGTGATTGTGAATTGGGCAATAGTGTCGTATTGTAGTGCATTCAGAACGACAATGCAGTTGATTTACATAGGCGCTGCGTTGTACAACACACAACACAGTATTTGCATAGGCTAACTTTCGCTATATGAAGCTTTCCGAAATTGTTCCTTAAATTCCTTTTTATTGTCAAATGATATGCAAATGTTATATATTGGATAGTTTAGAATGATATTTGTTACACAGTATGTGAATAGTTCGGATACTATACCTTGTTGTTAAAGGATAGAATTTAGCATGTTTATTATCGTAGTTACATTTTTAGCGACTCCAAAACACACGATATGCAAATTACGCATTAAAGCTCATTTGCATACGAGCGTCTTCCGGAGCCAGTAATTGATTATAAATTATTTTTACTTGTAGTTTTCTGGTATTTAAATATAAAGCATGAAATGAATTATAGCTTATATGATAGATAATTAAATTGTAAAGAAGGCTTGGTATATGAATTGATGTATTATGTATAGATGAGCTATAAATAAGGGATTTTATAAGGAATTTGTGCATGATTATTTACTTGAAATGGACTCGGTTAGCGAGCGGCGCGCGTATGCGTTTAGTGGAATGTACACGGTTCAATTGTGTTTGTTAGTCGTGGATTTTGACTAAATTATAACTCTTTGAATGAGTTATGTGTTCGGAAATATGGCTTGTATGATAGCCAGGGAAATATTGAATTATATGGTGAAGTTGATATGTGGATAAGTGATGAAGTCTTTGTATAATTGGATATACTCGGCAATAAAACGAGCCAGTTTGGTATCTTTCCACTACGCGCGCACGCGTACGCAGCATCGTAGGTTGCTTTCCTCTTAGTCCGCATAAAGTGCATATATAGAAGTGCATTTCTTGGATTGTTAGCTTTTGGCCGCGAGGCCATACACGAGAGCTGCTCCAGGTCGCGAGGCCTACACGTAGCTCTCAGCTAAAACACTCGCAAAACCTCTCCTTTTGGAGCTTGCGAAACTTAGTAATTACTTTAGTCCCACATCCAAAAAGTATATAAGTATTGCTAGTTAATTGATATAAAGTCACGAAAGAACGTGACTATAATAATAAGTATTGCTAGATAATTGATATAAAGTCGCGAAAGAACGTGACTATAAAAGTATAAGTATTGCTAGTTAATTGATATAAAGTCGCGAAAGAACGTGACTATAAAAGTATAAGTATTGCTAGATAATTGATATAAAGTCACGAAAGAACGTGACTATAATTATAAGTATTGCTAGTTAATTGATATAAAGTCGCGAAAGAACGTGACTATAATTATAAGTATTGCTAGATAATTGATATAAAGTCGCGAAAGAACGTGACTATAAAAGTATAAGTATTGCTAGTTAATTGATATAAAGTCGCGAAAGAACGTGACTATAAAAGTATAAGTATTGCTAGTTAATTGATATAAAGTCACGAAAGAACGTGACTACAAAAGTATAAGTATCACTTAGTTTTCCCTTGTTAGATATAAGTCATGAGATAGCGTGCATGTTATAAAGATAAGTCACGATAGTGTGTAGATACTTCATCATTTGATTAATATAGTATACCAGTGGCGATAGGAACTTGTATTTATATTTGAATAAATAGTGTTTTTATATTCTTTTTGTTCAAACTTAAATATTTGTCTCCACACCTTGTGTTTTTATGTATTGTCTTACATTATAATAAACACAATCAACAACTCACCACTCTCGCATGACGCCATATATTTTGGCTAAACGAACCCACGCATAATTAATTACCCGTCTTTGTCTCTGGAAGCTAACATCTTTTGTGCAATTGCTATACCGCTCGGCTTTGCAAATGGCTTCTGGGGACATCGACACTGGCCCCGCCCCCATCACAAGTCAGGAAACTGACGAAGTTGGGAGTACCAGCGGAGGCCATTACAATATCTTCATTCTTCTTATCCTTTCCATCTTCTTGTTGATCCTTACTTTTGCTCTAACAAATCTATGGTCACTGCCTGTGTCGACCTTCGGTATAACCTCTACATCCATCAATATTCTCTTGTGGTCCGTAATGATGTAATCAATCATATTATGGTTTGCTGCATTAGAACTTTCCCATGTCCAATATCTGTCCTTTGGTTTCTTAAAGCATGTATTGCCAATCACCATGTTTCTGCTTGCAACATATTCTAGAAGCCTTTCCCCTCTCTCGTTCCAGTCACCTATCCCAAATGGACCTACACCATTCTCTTCCTGATCTTTTCTCACTCCTATATTTGCATTTAAGTCTCCCATGAGTATAGTGAAGGATGTATTTGCCGTTGCCATTATCCGGTCTATGTCAGTGTATAAATCTTCTACTGTTTCGTCGTCGTGAGCTGAAGTGGGTGCATAGACTTGAATAATCTTCATTGTGTGTTGCTTATTAATTTGTAATTTCAAATATGCCATTCGGTCTGATATTTCTTTATACTCCAGTATATTACTTTCAATGTTCTTATTAACCAGAAATCCTACTCCATTATTTCCTCTTTTGGTTGAAGAGGTAGTAAACAATGTGTGGCCACACCTATTTAACTTAATGAGGTTTGGTGGTCTTCTTGTTTCGGCGGGTCCTATAATATGCCACTTCACATTCTCTATTTCTTCAAGGAGGGTGTCTAGGTCTTCTTCTGACCTTAGCGTCCTTACATTATGAGTGCAAATACATAAATCTGTGTGGTTCCTGATGATACCTTTCTCAGAGCTGACTCGTCCTTGCGGCTTTGGACCCAACTCGTCATACTTTGGCTTGGCACCAGAAGGATCACCATTCGCCGGTTTCCTAGCTCTACCAGTACCTGTAAAGCTGGGCCCGTTTTGGCCTTGGGCATTACGACCTCTTCTTTGTCTCGTTTCATGCACTGTCAAGGTGAATTGGTAGAGGCTGAATGAGCTCCTTGGTCTCCTGTCGGATCTAAAGGAGCTCTTAAGTCAGATTTTGGTTCTTTCTTCTAACAGGAGGTCCAGCACCCCCTCCTCATGCTGGGGCCATTGTTTCAGAGGAGGGCCTCGGTTTAGTCGCCAAGGTGTCGACCATGTGGCAGGTGGTACCGGGCTACATGTTTACCTGTAGCAAGAGAGATCATCTGACCTGACCTTATATATATATGTTTGTATTATTCATTTTTTTTTTTTTTTTTTTTTCTTTTATTTATGTATTCATTTTTTTTTTCCGGTGGGGGGGGGGGGGGGGGGGGGGGTAATGCACTATACTACATAAGATGTATGTGTTAAGCTAACGTTTCCTGCCAATTTGGAGTTATGGTTATGTGGTCGATTCAATATGTACAGGGCAGTACAATTTATAAAAATAATGTTGAGGGTCTCGGGATGCCGAAAGGGCGTATTACCTTTAATAATCAAAGTCTATTTAAGACAGATGTGTGTATAATATTCTGCATCTTGCAAACCTTGATGGCATTAGCACTGTTAGAGAAACCTTGTATAACTACTTTAAGATATTTTGCTAAACTTGCACAAATGAGATACACTTGAATGGTGTTTACTTTGTTTTCAATGTATGTACAATGATCGAAACCTGGGATGAATATGCGCACTAGTGATTTGCACAGTACACAATACCATATCCATACCAACTCCGAATCTGATGGTCTTAGGTTTGATTTCCACCGGAGAAGAATTGTTTCCAACAATAGATTTATCATTGTGCGTTGGCTGTGGGAAGAATCACGAGTACGTGTTGGTCGTCGATTCGTTATATTCACGATGTAGCAGTCTGTAGGGAGGAGGCTTCATGTATTCCTCCAAACCTTTTGTTTTTCTTTTCAAATTTCAAAAATTGTCCCCATTTGATTAAACAAAAAGCACACACAAAACAGAACAATGTTCAGCAAAGCATGACCTTTAAAGCCATTTGCATTGGGTCTGGAAACTTTACGACGTTCATAAAGCTACACTTGGAAATAGCATAAATCTGTTTTAGTAAGTGGTTTTATGGCATCACTTAAAATTTATTTCAAATACAAAGACTATTCACATTGTTTATGGCTCTGTTTATGCAGCGTAATGGCGTAAATGGTGATAATTTCGAATGCAAACTATATTTATTTTCATATTTACATTGTATTTATGACTTATAATGCTGATACGACTGGGAAATTATATGCCATAATTATTCGACTTTTTCTTTATGGTTTAATATTTCTGCTCAAAACAAATGTATACACTTTACGACACACATCTTTTTTGAAAGACGACCCTATTTATTATAATAGTATTGTTTATCTAATTTAATTTGTGTTCGGGGAGGTTAAAACTAGTAAGAATATTGTATTTAAATCAAGTGTATATCTATAGTGCATATGCACACTTATACTGTCATAGGCACTGTTATATGAAATATATCATATTTGTGTGCTATTCTTTGCAATCTTTCAAAGTCAGCCTAGGAAAAATGTCGTTAGATTGTTTTCCACCATCGTGGTAATCAACTCGGTCACATTCTCATCAGTTTCTGACAGTTGTATCACTACTGTCGACAATCCTGCGCGGTGTTAACTGCCCCCCCCCCCCCCCCCCTGATGTCCAGTGCTATTATCGCCGAGGGGCTAGTGATAAGAAAGTGCCAACCCTGATAACAACAAATCTACTGGATGCAGGCTTGAGTGCTAAAAAATCACGATAATCACTACCACATTTTATGCCCTCAAAGTGAGGTTTTCATCTAACAGGAGAATCACGTAATGTTTCATTATAATTTAATGATAAAAGGTTCAAGATGTTGGAATGTGCACAGTGTGTCACATCACTTGATTAATGAATGTTGAATAATATCCCTCGTTCATCTCGAAGTCTTTGTTAAAATCTTGCTTACGGGAACCCGAAGGGTTTTGTATAAAGTCTATGCGAATTTCATAATCTCGAAGAGAACGGATTAAGAATGTACAAACATAGGTACGCTGATGAATCAGTAAGTCGATTATTCTGATACGAAGTGGGTAATACATTCCCAAGGCATGCACGTTTATATAACAAGCATGTTTATCTTCTTAGTAGCAGCTAAGATATATATTTTGGATTAGCATCATGAATGCCTTCATCATGAATTGTCCAACATTGCAAACCTGTAACAGGGGATGGAAGGAGGATGATGCGTGGTCCCGCACCCTCACAAGCAGCTCTGTCAGCAGACCTATCACATTATCCTTCTTCAGTGAACAGCTTTCCCGCCTTCTTCTCGCCTACTATTTCCCAATGACGTCTCCCATGACATTGCACAAACAGCCCACATAATAGCCCCCATCCCCTATACCCCTCCCTACAATCCCCTTCCCCACCCCTCTCCAAAAATATCGCCTGACAGCCAAACATATATTTAGACGGAGCTTGACAAACAATGGAGAACTTTGTAGTTAAATATTGCATCAAACAAAGTAAACATGAAAAGTACCGGAGATATTAAGGAATGTAATCAAATTATCCATGCCATAAATTGTCGATTTTCTATGCAATTAAGAATAAAACTTTACGACGTTTACAATCGAATAACATTATATTAACTGCAGGTACTGTAGATACAAATGATCATAATTAAAAACTCTATTTTGTTATGGTTGTGTTGATAGTGTTTACATGTACACAATCGTTAATCGTTAATTGGCAGTAGAAGACGTTATTTTATGATTTGATTGCATTAATTATGTTTGCAAATAGTAAAGACCCATAGCAACACACCTCTGATATTAATTCATTTCATTTCAGTTTATTTACATTCTTCATAAAAACATCAAAAGATACAATATATATAAATTATTACAATAAGTTATACAAAATAAATGTCAATTAGAATTAAATAGCAAATTAAATCAATTGAGAATGTGGGGCCAACTTGGAAGAGCATAAGCCTTATTTGGTGTTGACCCCGGTTAAGAAAGAAAAATATTATAATGCAAGAGGAAGTGTTTTTTAAATTAAACAAATAGACACTTTAAAAACAAATAATATTTTACACATATTCTAGTCAGTGTATCCTACAAATACAACTATATATCCTATCCATAACAAATCACACATTCAAGTACATACCCACGCAAACACACATACATGCCCTAACCATTTCATATTGACGAGTTCTCTAACAAAGTTATTTTGAGTTTTCGTTTAAAAGTATTGAGAGTTGGACTTTTGCGTATTTCTAAAGTGAGGTCATTCCAAATTATAGGGCCTTTATAAAATATAGAGTGTTTAGAAACCACCGTTCTAATTTTAGGTAAATGATAGTTTGATGCAGATCTTGTATTGTAATTATGATAATCCAAATTAAAAGAAAAGTAAGAGCATAATCTATCCGGAATTTTGTTTCTAGAACACAAATACATAAAAATTGCAATATTATAATTATTCAAACAAAAAATATTGAGTATTTTCAAGTGTTCAAAAATTGGTTTTGTGTGGGCAAGGTATGAAGAGTGTGAAATAATTCTGACAGCCTTCTTTTGTAACAAAAACAATCTAGATACATAATAATCATTAGAATTAGCCCAAGTTATGTTACAATAATTCAAGTGTGGAAGAATAATAGCATTATATAACAATTTCAAAATACTCTGAGGGGAAAATTTTAGCTTGTTTATAACACCAATGCTTTTAGATACTGTGTTGCAGACGACACCAATGTGTTCATGCCATGTCAATCCACTATCTATGGTCACTCCTAAGAATTTCAATGAAGAGACCTTCTCTATATATTGATTACCTATTTTAATATTAAAATCATATTCAATATGTCTTTTAGTGAAGACCATATATTTTGTTTTATTTACATTTAAGACCAATTTATTTACAAGTAACCAATCAAAAAGCTTCTCTAATTCTTGATTAAAATTTTCCATTAAAGTATGTGGATCGTCATGTGTCATGAACACACTGGTGTCATCTGCAAACTGAATGAAATTTAAACGTTCAGAAATGTTACATAAATCATTCATATAAACTAAAAACAATAGTGGTCCCAGGATAGAGCGTTTAACAACGTTTAACAACAGAAATATGAATATCATCAAATCCAGGGCTTGAATGATTCTTAAGGTCGCAAACAATATCAATAATTTCTTTACATGTCACAGGTGGAAAAAATGCAGATTTATTATTGTTATCAATGTATTTCATGCAGTCTTCTTCAGTTGATTACACATTACCCCTTAAGTTGTGACCAATGTTCACAAAATATGCATTAAAAATGTTAGAAATTTCCTCTTTATTCTGTATAGTATGATCTTCAAATAATATTTCTATTATAGGTTTTCTATTGTTCCTCTTATTACCCAGAATGCCTTGCAATATTTTCCATGTGTGCTTCATATTTTCCTTAGCACTATCAAACTTCTGTTTAAAAATATAAATTTTTAGATTTCTTAATTTCATTATTCACCAAATTTCTATATCTTTTATATTTAGTAAGTCTATAATCTGTACGGTTGCGTAAATATTGTTTATATAATAGCCATTTCTTTTTGCACATTTTCCGTAATCTTTTAGAAAACCATGGTTTGTTTTTTCGCTTTTTTCCACCTGCAACAAATGTAATAGTAAAAGAATCATTATAACATTGTAAAAACTGTTTCAAGAAGCAATCATAACTGTGATTCGGATCATTGTCCAATATCCATGATATATTACTAATTTTATCAATAAAGTTAATCATATTGGCTTCACTCAAATTCCTCTTCATATTAAAAGAGTCATTTCTATCTTTACAATAATCATAACAAATAGAAAATATGGGAAAATGATCACTTATATCTGCTAGTAATACACCAGAAAATATATTTTCTAAATCATTTGTAAATATGTTATCAAGCAGTGTACATGTAGACTGAGTGATCCGAGTCGGAATATAAATCAAAGGAAACATAGAATTTACCATAAAAGAATCAAGAAAGTCATTAACACTTGAAGTAGAAAACGCATTCAATAAATCAATATTAAAATCTCCCATCAAGTACACCTGCTTGTTTTCTGAATTAATTGTTTGTAATAATAAGGAAAGGGACTCTTGAAATAATTGAATAGATTGACCGGGTGGTCTATATACAGTGCCAACAATTATATTTTTATGGAATGATTTAATTTCTACAAATATACTTTCAAAAAAGTCTGAATTAACATCTAATTCCTCTCTATGTATAAAGTCTAAATCTTGGCGAATGAAAATTCCCACACCTCCACCTCGTCTTGCCTCACGACTATTTCCAACAAAATCATAACCTTCTATGCATGTTTTACAAAAGGGATCATCAAATTTAAGCCATGTCTCTGAAGTACCTATTGCACAAAACTGAGTATTCAAAGTATCCAAAAGAGATGTTATAGAATCAATATTTTTAACAATACTCCTACAATTCATATGAATACAAGAAAACACTTTATCTCCACAACACCTATTTTTATTTGTATAATTATTAAACTCATCCGGCAAAAAGAATGAAGGAGAATGTCCATTATCAATGTTGGTGTATTAAATAAACTTAGATACTCTTTTCCACCATCAATTTTGCAATTATTATATTCTACACTAATTTTACCCCACTTAAATTATGGTATTCTTGCTTGGGGGAATGCTGCTGCATGTCATATTGAAAAGGTTTTGTTGTTACAAAAGAAGGCAGTAAGAATAATAGATAATGTAGATTTCATTGCTCATACCAATGTGATTTTCATGGAAAAATGTATATTGAAGATATCTGACTTATATACCTATAATCTTTGTCAGTTTATGTACAGTGTTAATAATGGTGAAGCTCCTACTATTTTTGAAAATATGTTTAATAGAAATAATAGTTATCACAGCCACTCTACAAGATAATCATTACTATTTCATTTACCATTGTTTAGATCTCTGTCTGCACAAAGAACGTTTTTGTTTACTGGCCCCAAAAGTTGGAATTCACTGGAAAAATCCTTGAGGGAAAGTGCCACTTTGAGTGCATTTAAAGCTAAGTTAAAGAAATATTTGATAAATCAGTACAAATAAAATTTATACGCTATCATGTTTTTGCTTTAATGTATGTTGTTGTTTGTGTTGATTAAGCGACACTGATATTTATACTTATAGACTTATACACTTTATGTATCATTGGATATATTTGTACATATTTGTTCATACTTGAAATGATTATAATGATCATGATAATGACATACATGTATTAAGTATTCCCTAAAAATGACATTGTTCTTCTGACTTGCCCTTCTTCAATTCCTCTCTTCTATCCCTTTCCCTATTCTCGCACATTATGTTTCTATATAATGTGTTTTTTCTGTTGTTTGTTGTTGATTTATATAGATTTTCATTGTTGATTGATATTGCTTGTTCATGCGAAAGTATGACATGCTACAAATATGCAGTATATTCAGTATATAATTATACGTAATTAAATAGCATGTCATTCATTATACATTTGTTATATTTTTAATCGTAGTATTGCTTAACCATTTCAGGGGCCTTTCAAATCACAAGCCTTGCTTCCAAGATTGGCTCCTCCACATTTTCATCGAAATTTATTTCATAATCTGTATGCATTTATATGTTATTAATTACTACTTTGATCAGCATATATGTATTAATTGTGTATCCTATGTTAAACAACCATTTTGTTACATATATCGCTTGAAATATTGATCCCATTATGTTGTTTACTGTTTGTTTTGAAAATGTGGAAATAAAATACGAATAAAAAAAAAAAAAATTCATTTACATTAGGCGATAAATATTCTGATAAGTGAGATACATCAAAACTATCAATATGTTGTCGGTATTGGGCAAGGTTGGGCATATTAATCCTACTTCACTCAACTACACACACTCAAGCAGAAACAAAGATACGTATTATATTTAAATCTACGAAAGAAAAAGTAGAAAAAAAGAGAAGAAAAAAAAGAGAAAAAAAAACACACAAATATAAATCTTTAAAAAGTTGTATCCAGAAACCTTATAAAAAGAGTTAATAAAAGTTGCTGGGTATTCTCACCATTTCGAAAGATTGATTGAATTTAGAGTTTTGTATTAATGGTAGAGAAATGTATTGGCAAGAAAGCGAAGAAGTGCAGATATAGGCTACAACCTGCATAAATCAGCAAGAGATCACAGTGATCTGAGATCTGACAGTGATGTGATCAGCTTTCGAGTTTCATTGCCATTTGTAGATTTGATCATGGCGAAAATTCTTCCGTCCATAGACCACGACGCGCTTACTTTCTTGTTCTTTGATGTCTGGCTGAGCAGTTCTCCATTCCGCTTTGTCAGGTCCTCAACTATCACCGTGCCGGTGCCTTTCAGCTTTCGTCGATTTTGTATGAATTTTTGTTTGTGCTTGTACGAAGTGAATTTCACGATGATGTGGGTAGGTTTCTTCGTTGATGAGCCATTCTGCTGTGCAGCTCCTACATAAGTTGAGTTCTGGGATCGTTGCTCTGTTCGCTTCGCGATTCTGTGCGATCTATCGATGTCTTCTGGCGCCAGATGAATGCCGATTCGCGATGCCACCTCGCAGACGATCTGATCGGTACTTTCCTGCGCTGTTTCTCCGATGCCAAGGATACGATATCATTGAACCTCGCATACAATATCTGGACGTGAGCCAGAATATTCGTTTTGTGAAGTTATATACAAGTAAAACTAATAATGCGTTGATAATAAAACTACCGCGAAATTCTTAAGTATTTTTTTAAGAAATGAAATCATAAATCATGCATCCCTTGTACATGTATATTATACTTAATTTGGGCCATTTGGTATGCAGCTCTGGATGTAAGTTTATATCAAAACTGTTTACGGCAATGTTTTATTGCCTTTTGCACTAATCGAAGTATACTTATATATACCCGTTGGTATTGTTTAATTTGTTAACATTCATCAAGGTGCAATATCGTGTACTCATTTCGAATAACGGTCCAAAATAATAATAGTCGTAAATGAACTTTAATTGCAATTCGAATTCAATATAATTTAGAATCATACATTTATGGGGTACATATTTCTGTGTTTAGCACTAAGGATTAACAGTCTGTGGCATACCAGCGTGATTGAACCGATTTGGGGACATGCGGGTGATTATGAAGGAGGGGGGTATTTACATGATATCAATGTCTTCTAGGTTATTGCTTTGGGCTATCTTTTGGGGGTCGGTGCCCCCCACCCCCCCCCCCCCCCCCCTCCTCCGTAGGTACGCCACTTGGGATGATGCGTTATTCAGACGAGAGATTGGGACAATGCGGAGTAGCGATCAAGCCCAGGGAATGAAATAGCCAAAATATGCGGTCGATGTGTGATTGACGTTCTTTAACCCACGAAAACTGTAGTACATGTATAATGTTTAGCTGTGGAATAATGCGTATGTCCCAAACATTCGCAAAATATATTCCTTTTAAGGAAATAATGATAAGTATGCCTCATGAAACTACTAAGCCTTCAGATAGGGTGGAATGCGTATACCAGCCGGCCCATTAATAAGTTGTACGGGTGATACACGTACCCCCCTCCCTTTCCTAGACATATCCGAAAATATTAGGTGCATTTTTTTTGGTTAAATTGTTCTTACAGCGTTCAATATCATATTAAATGATGAAATAATTATTCACATAAAGAGCATTCTCGAATTCACTGTCATGAATGCAAATCAAACCATAATTATGCACCCTCCGAAAAAGGGAAAAAATAAGGAAACTAAAACACATACAGGCAGACGTATTCCCCACAAAATGAATAGCGGATTACCCCCACCTAGACAGCGACATAATTATACATGTTACATTTCATTTTAGAATAATAATGTACCTAACCAACTAATACAGTGTTTATACAAGTTCTAACGAGTTCATAAGTTAAATCCATTATATGACACGTTTTTAACATCACTCTTTATAACAAATTAAAACTATACAAACTTGCACTCAGATTGGTGAATACAACTTTTTTTGTTTATCATAATGATTCATTATCATACTGTCATTTAATATCCGTCATCACGTTTATGTTGTTCTTGCATTGGTACCCATTGTTGGTACTCATTGCATGACTTCTCTCGCTCAAATGATGTCATACCGAACAGCATGTGGATGGAAAGGTTTAAAATTAGTTTAGTAATAAATACAACACTGTATACAATGTATTCTTCAACCATCCTTGACTGGTATAAGGTAATCTCAATGGCTTAGTTAGAAGGTTTGAAAAGAAACACAAATGTGCCCTTAAAACACAATAACGTGTCAACCATTATATGAAACAAAAATCACAGTGTTGATATTTTTAATAAAACAATTTGAGTCGATTATATAACGATAGTTTGTTGGCCTTATCAATGCATTCGATAATTATCGAATAATGTTCTAGCCTAAAATGTATACCGATACAAATAATTATTATGTTTTTTTTTTCAGCAGTTTCAAAACCGAATTACATTAAACAATGTTCATTTTGTCCTAAAAATCAGGTTTGATTTTGAATACAACACTAAGTATTCCCGACATCACCATTAGCATCAAAACTTATGGGGTGACCTCCCGACAAAATGTTTGTATACTATTCAAATTTCCTTAGCTACAATTAAATAAGACATCTACAAAAAGCATGTTGTCGTGGTTGTTATAGGGGTAGTTTAGTTTTGGTAGAGAGGGCGTTGCACAACACAATTTTTTCGCGCGGTAATGAAAAACTGAGTGTCGAATTCGAAAGAACATGCAAGTTTAATGGCTGAAAAAAACTTTATTTGGTCAAAATTGGTTTAGTAATAGCTGAAATATTCATAAATATATCTGATCATATTTATTTGGCCCCCAAATTAATACGATGATTTTTGAAAAAAACATAAAAAATGCTTCCACTTTTTCAACAATTTTAAAAAGCGGTTTTTAAATAGTTGTTGATAATTTCTATTTTTAATCATTATTTCAACAAAACATCACATACATAAAATTAAGAAAATCAGATTGTCAAAAATTAACCCATTTAGAACAGTTGCAATAAAGTTAGAAACGCGGTAGTTGATAATTAACATAGGACATGATTCGTACTGCAAAAGAAAGTGTGAATTATAATTATCTTCACTGGTTTTCAAAACTTCTTCGAAATTGTTGCATTCATGATGAAATCGGAGGACGATAATGTTATAACCAGGCACTCGTTGAGTTGAAATGATCAACGTTTTTTGCCGCCAGAAGAATATACATAAACAGATAAATGGCAGGAACAATACTGAATTGGGCGGGATCGCATGCAGCTTCGACTGAGATCACGTTTCACCCAAGTTAGAAAATATCCGCTTCTCAGGCCTGAGGAGAGGTTGAGAGATTCGTGCCTCTAGTAAAATGTTATCACCGTTTACACCGTTCTTATCGGTTTACTGCGTGTAACCGGAGGAGATTATCTCTATAATACCACTAGGTCTCGGGGGGCAGTTAACAGGGCATGGAATGTTGACGAAAGCTATTAAAATGGTTGAGTTGATTTCCACCGTGGTGGAGATCACGGCTAACTTAGTGAAACGTTATAGTGTTCGTAACACTTCAAGTGCTGATAGTTAACATGTACAGTAACTTGTTAGTCATTCATAATGTAATATGATACCTCTAGTATGCAAAGTGTTCATATAAGATTTCCTAACCAATAAGGAGTGACGTGAATGATGTCATAATTTGTGAGCGGTAAATAAATATGAAATACAAATACAATTAAGGGGCGTTATTGTATAATTAACTGTTTGCATGCATAACCTATGGACGGTGAGTGTCAGTTTACGTGCGTTATGTGTTGTGGAATTTGGAAGCGATGGTATCAGCGCAGTAAGAGGTCAAGTAGCAATTAGTCAGTAATCATTTAGTGCTTTTCAGAAGTTTACCAAATTTGGAACTCAGCCAGGTTGATATGATAGCTGGATCACTTTAAACAAAACTATTCCTCCTTCAATATCTGCATAAAGTTCACAGACATTAAGCTGCTCTCATACACGATATTCAGGCAACTGTTATATTCTATACAATGTTATTCAACTGAATTACGTCTTTACTTGTTCCATATGGAATTTATATAATATTTTGACTGGGAATCAAACCCCGGTCTCTATTTTGAGCTACGAATATTGTTACGAAGATTTGCGAACTTGGATGTGAATTGCAACTTTTACTGTCACACATGTAGCTGCATCTCTGAACAACAATTTCATGTCTATCATTGTTTAAATCTCACTTAAAGTTTCGGTATCTGCGAATTTAACTCATAGCTCGAATAAATAATGCTATAACATAACATAATATAATCATAAATCATACTTTTTTGTATATGATTAAGCATCACCTCTGAGCGCTTTAAAGTTTAAAGTGTTATTATCTTGGTTATCAGATACACAGACATTGTCAACATGCACTTAAAGTGCCCTTTCCCAACTCCCCGGGAATACTCGAACCAGGCAACCTATTATTGGGGCTCTCATTCTCACATTTACCCACTATTTTACTATAAATATGCAACAAAAACAACAACAAATAATCTTATGATCTAAAATCTGTTATGTCGGTTATCGGTTATGGTTTTTCGTTAGTATTCATGGCTAGTTCGTAATACTATTTGATGTATATGATGATGTATTTCTCTAATTATTGTATTATATATTAACGTTTCGTTATACCTCATGAGTTCATTAATGTTATGTCCATGTTTGTAAATATTGTTGCAAATGACACTGCAATCCAGCTTGTAGTTGTGAATGTGACATTCTGTTGAATAAAATACTATTATTATGTCCACGGCGCGATCCCGTGTCTTCAGTTTTGACATCTATCTTAAACCGATTGTCAACGGAGACCTCGAGGTCTACGAATGACTCTATTATTTATAGTGGAACTGAATAAATGAATATTTAAAAAATATATATATATTACTATTTAAACGTTTTCATCGCTGTGCATAATACCCTTTTACGAAAAACAAATAACATATTTTGAAGTCAACTACATCCCCATCCATGCAGCCTTGCATTCCCGGGTCAATAGGATAGGTGGAGCCTAAGACAACAGATAACTTTGGCTCTCTTTATCAGCACAATAAAGTCCTATATATAAGATATACAGACGAATCTAATTAGAAGTCGTTTAAGTACCCTCCATTGCTTTTCATACACAAACAAATATTGTATTTTACCGTTGTAAGTTATGATTAATATTTTAAAACTCAACTGTATCCACATACATGTTGCTGGCCAGGGTGCCAAGCCAGATTAGATAGGTGTAACCTAAAACAATGGAGGACTTTGGATCTTTCTATCAGCACTCGTTGACTCCGGGCTAAGATAATACAAATGTAATTAGCAATCGTTGAAGTGCCATTTTGTTATCTTTCTATCAACGATATATTATATATATGGGACCGTTTAACGTTATGATTAATATTTTGAAAGTCAACTTCATCTCTATCTATTATGCGGGCCTGAGTGCCTGGGTCTTAGGATGGGTATAGAGCCTAAAACATTGGATACCCTTGACTTTATCTATGAACAAACTTTGTCTCTCTTGTCTTAGATACGACAAAACTGATTAGCAGTCGTTGAAGTACCATGTTTTGATCTAAATATCCCAATTATGTATTATGCATTGGGCAGCTAGTCATGAGCAATACTTTAAAAGTAACATCCCGCCTGTGCACATGCAGGCATTAGTGTAGCCTGGTTAAGATAGGACGGCTTTATTTTGATACGTTGAAATACAATACTATTTCATTTTCCTATATATATTTTTTTTGGTGTGTAAATAGCCTAAAATCATTCTGGAACGTTGCTCAGATATGTAATTGCATGCGTACGTATTGCAATGGGGGGGGGGGGGGGGGGGGGGGTGGTGGTGGTGGGATGAAAAGGCCATCCCTTGATAGTAAAAAGCAAAATATTTTTAGTCCAAACATAAACTAATGAGCAAATTAAACGAGTTTCATGTTTTAGCGGATATGTATAATGCACATTCTTTAAAAAAAAGGTTGTTATCATTTGTTAAACGGTGGTCAAATAGCAGTAATTTCGTTATCATCACCATCATCATCATCATCATTTTTATCATGTTTATCATCATCATAGTTATCGGTATCATCTTCAAAGAATCGTAAACATGATAGTGATCACCACCGTTACTATCATCATCATGTTCACATTCAGAATTAATACAATTATCATTACCATCATCTTAGTGTGTACCACCAGATCTGTCCACCACCATCAGCGTTATCACCATTACGATAACATAATCATCATCATCAGCATTGCCAATATCATAATCATCATCTCAATCTGTATAGTCATCATCATCATCATCATCATGATCATTTACAATTCATCGATATCATAATCATCATCATCACGATCATCTTACATTCTGCATTCATGAATAAGTTACAGCAAATAAGTGTCAATATACTACTCTAGTATATCCTCGGTTTCATATCCCAACCAACTGATGCAACATATAAGATACCATAAGAACACACATAGCTTGGATATTATACAGTGGCGGGTTATATTATAACCAAATTGTATTGTCATATATTATTTGTATTATTAATATTTTGAGCTCCGAAGATTGCTTGCGAACTTGGTTGTGCACGTCAACTTTTAATGTCACACAGAAAAAAAGTATATTTAAACAAAGTCCATGATTTCATGTCTATCATTGTATAAATCTCTCTTCAAGTTTTGGGACCTGCAAATTTAACTCCTAGCTCGAGTAAATAATGCTGTAATATAACATTGTATAATAATAAATCATACTTTGTTAAATGTATATAACGCATAACAGTTAGTCAGAAACCACACTATAAATGTTCACCTTCTCACATTTACCAGTTTGCAACTGACTATACAAATGCTACACAAAAACGTATATCATGACCTAAAAGCGGTCTAACCACGACTCGACCCCATGTCTCAGGCTGTTAACCCATACGCCTAAACCATTTGGCCACGGAGACCTATTGGCCCTATAGAATAAACCCTTTTAACATAAAACTGAACATTTCATCAGAAACAATTTCATTTGAAAATAATTATAATTATGTTTTTGTTTTGTTTTCATCGCTATGCATAAAGACCCTTTTAAGTTAGTAATGATACATTGTGAAAGTCTACTTGATCCCTATCCCTATCGATGAGCTCGATGAGGTGGAGCCTAACACAAAATAAAACAAAATGTTACTCTTAATATCAGCGCAATGTTCCCCCTGCATAACATCATACAAGTCTATTCAGAGTTGATTGAAATACACTTGTTTTATGATTCTGTCCAAAAATGTTTGCAGCTCTCTACCGTCCCATGTTAAATACATATTTTGAAATTCAACTTCATCACTATCCATTTTGCCCTATAAATGAAGAGCTTAATTTCAAAAGGGGGTAGATCTACTTGTTCAACTTTGGATGGAGTAAAGCAGGTTCTTTGTCAAACCACGTACACATGCCCATGGGAATGTAAGTATGGATCGTCCCATATGTTGAATTTGATTGTGTAATTTGTCCTAAAATTTGGATTCTAGATAGTTACGTAGCTTATTTATGTACATATATCGCTAACTCAATTTGTATAGCAAGTGGATTTAGCCCATTTTGGAACTAAGCTCTTCAAATACAAACAAATGTTCAAACAAATGTTATTTATTTAAATATCCTTCAATTGGCTGGGCTGTGAAGAGCCAAAGCTGACATCTCTTAACCAATCACGAGTGATGTGGATGGCACCATATTTACACAGCTATTAAGGCTATGTCAATTTCAAGTCAAAATATTTGGTCCCAAGAGGTGTGTGGCCAACAATTCTTAAGTAGTTCCATGTCGGATGTATATTACTTCATATCGAACAGTGTATTAAACTCTAATGGAATCGGCACTTTAAGATGAAATGTATTGTCATCATGTGACAATATGCAGAAGTTTGTCAAGTTTAAAAAGGAGTGAGCCAAGTTATCATGACACCACACTTTTTCTTAATGTCTGTTCAAGCCCCGGGGATGCTCCAATAAAGTTAAATATGAGAACAATTAGAAGGGCGGGAACGCCAGCATGTAATTGAAATTGAGTTTACCCGTAGAATAATCGTCATAATACAAGATGTGGTCATACGTACACTGTATACACAATAACTATACCACCGGTAGTGTCAGTATTAATCTTACTTTTCGTAACCTATTAGGAGTTATGCGGTTAATGTAACGTGTATACATATAGCACTCTAAGTAATATCAATACATTTAAAGTGATTTTAGGGCATCGGTTGAAAATGTATTTTAAATATATACCAATATTTATGGCTCTGTTTATGTAGTGTTATGACAATATATTCGAATGCAAACAATTGTTGGTGTTATGTGGCTACGTTTATATACTATTTACATTTTATTTATGGTTTATAATGTTGACACACCTGTACAATGATTTGCAATAACTATTCGACTTTGACTTAATGGTTTAGATTGTATGCGTAAAAAAATGTAGACCCTTGGCGGTACACATCGAAAACACTGTTTATCATAATGGTTTATCTATAGATACTTCAATTTAATTTGTGTTGGGGTGGGGGAAAGACTAAAGAATAGTAAGAATACTTTAGATAAATCTATGCCAAAGCCTTTTTATACCAGATGTATATTATTTTATAGTGCATGTGCACAACTCTACTGTCATCGGCAATGCGATATGAAATATAACATACTTTTGTGTGATACTTTGCATTCTTTGGAAGTCAGGCTAGCAAGAAAATTGATACAATTTTCATTGAATGTTATGAGGTTCAACATGTTGGTATGTGCACAGTGTGTCACATCACTGCCCCGTCAACCAACCCGCAGGTCCCAGGTTCGATTTGTCTATAATTGAAAATGCAATGCCAACTCTTTTCCGGTGATCCCTTCAAGGGCGGATCTAGCTTTTTGCTAAGGGGGGGGGGGGGGGGGGGTTTGACCCAATGACGATGCGGAGCATCGTCCACGAGCCGCGAAGAGGCGAATTTTTTGTGCTATATTGAACCCCCGTAAGTAATTTTTGTAAACTTTTTTCACTTATAGCCGCGAAGTGGCGAATTTTTTTGCTATTTTAAACCCCCGTACGTGATTTTTGTTCACTTTTTTCACTGATAGCCGCGAAGCGGGGAATTTTTTGCTATTTTGAACCCCCGTAAGTGTTTTTTTTCACTGATACATTTTCACTTGGCAGCCCAAGGGGGGAGTGGGGGGGGGGGGGGGGGGGGGGAGTTAAACCTCCTAACCCCCCCCCCCCCCCCCCCCCGTAGATCCGCGCCTGCCCTTGATTATTGTATGTGCAACAAAATCCCACGTTCATATCTACGTTAACATGTTGTTTACGGGAACCGGAAGAGTTTATATGACAAGCGTTTCGGTTTCTCTTATTAACAGCAATAAAATATAGTTTGGATTAGCATCATGAATGCCTTCATCATGAATTGTTCAACATTGCAAACCTGTAAAAGGGGATGGAAGGAGGATGATGCGTGGTCCCGTATCCCTCACAGCCCATCACCCCCTCACCAGCCCTGTCAGCAGATCTATCATACATCCTTCTTCAGTTACCACCCCTCTCATACATCAGCTTTCCCACCTCCTTCCGATCGTATACAATATCCCACATACGTCTCCCGTGGCATTGCATGAACAACCCTCTCCTTTATCCCCATCCCTTAACAGCCCTCGTACCCTAATCCTCACAAAAATTCGCCTGACAGCCAACAATATATGAGTTTGACAAACAATGGAGAACTTTGAAGTTAAAAATTGCATCAAACAAAGTAAACGTGTAAAGTACCGGAGACATAAACGACTGTAATAAAATTATCTATGCCATATATTGTCGATTTTCTATGCATTTAATATATAACTTTACGACGTTTATACAATCAAATATAAATTATATTAACAACGGGTACTCTACAAACAATCAGAATGAAAACACTATTTTTTGTTATTTAGTTGTGTTTATAGAATGATAACATTTAAACAATAATTATTTCTTACAAATGACACTATTATGAGGTTATTGTAGGATTGTATTGCATTAATTATGTTTGCAGACCCATAACGACACACCTCTGATATCATTGACCGTCGCATGCAATATCTGGACGTTTGCCAGAATAAATTTGTTTTTGGAAATCATTATATACAAGTCAAACTAATCGTGCGCTGAAAATAAAACTACCTCCAAATTCGCATTTATTCTTAAAGAAATGAAAGCATACACCATGCATACCTTGTATAATATACCTACTTTGGGACATAATTTGGGCCATTTGGTTTGTAGTACTGGATGTAAGTTTATACCAAAACTGTTTACGGCAATGTTTTATTGCCTTTTGCACATATCAAACGAGATTAAACTTGTTAAATATCTGTGCCGTTAGTTTACTTATATTTACCCGTTGGTATTGTTTAAAGGAACTTAGTAACATTGTCCTAATCCTCAAAATCCAATTGGAATTCTAGCGGTTCTCTCATACCCTTTTTTGTTCGTATTAACAAAAAAAGCATGGGACAGGTTTCGGTTTTTCGAATTTCCCTTTCATTAAAAAGATATTTACGATTGAAGTGTTCAGATATTGAATTATCCACTGGATCCTCGAAACCGTGTACAAAGTCAGTGCAATGAGTTAGTGAACATCACTTTGAATTTTTGCTTATTACTCGGCCATATAACGTCCATTTAATTTGAAATCTTTACACAATACCCAGTGGAAATATCGGATAACAACATTATACATTGACTCAACCATTCCTCACTGTTTGTACATGTCATCAAAATGTTACTAGATCCCATTAATTTGTTTACCTTCATCAAGGTGCAATCTCGTGTACCGAGTTTGAATAACGTTCCCAAATAATGGCAGTCGTAAATGAACAGTAATTGCAATTCCCATGCAATATCATGTTGAATTATACATTTATCAGGGCATTTTTCTGTTTTGTAGCACTAGGGATTATAACTGCAGTGGCATAACATCGAGGTTGGACCGATTAGAGGCATGCGGATAATCAAGAAGGGGGGGGGGGGGGGCGGGGGTGGGGCGGGGGGGGGGGAAATATACAATTATGTTTTGGTAGGTTATTGATTTGGGCTATATTTTGGGGGTACTAGCCCGTAGGTACGGCACTTGGGATAATTCGTAGTTCAGATGAGATATTGGGACAATGCGGAGTGGCGATCAAGCCTAGGGAATGAAATCAATAAGTCTGCCGTCCCAAGGAAAAGGGCAGTATCTACACGATTCAGCGTTTTCTAGAAACTGAGATATTAACCGTCGCATGATATTCCCTCCTGTTTGTGTAGATGTAAATGATATTGATTAACCACGTGTTGTTAGTTTTACATTAATTAACACAAACAGCGATCATTCACCACCATCCATCATAATGGCCACCAATGACCACCGTCATTGTCATGATTGACATCGTCATCACTACATGTATCACAATCGTATTCAGCGTTATCGTCATTATCAGCATGAACAACATAATCATTATCATCTTTACCATCGTTGTTGTCATTAGCATGATCATTTACATCGTCATGCATAATCACCACGTAATATCATCATCATCATCATTATCATCATCATCATCATAATCGTCATCATCAGCACCACTATTATCGTCATCGTTTTAGTATAGAAAAATCTATATTAAAATTATGAACGTTAAGGGATGTAGTAACTTTGTTGACATGTGCAAAAAGTGATGAATGGTTGATGCAATGCGTATTGTTGTTATCTCGGTTACAGTCCGTTATTCCGAAGGTTCGTTATTCCGAAGGTTCAGTTATTCCGAAGGTTCGTTATTCCGAAGGTTCGTTATTCCGAAGGTTCGTTATTCCGAAGGTTCGTTATTCCGAAGGTTCGTTGATCCGAAAATAAAATCGGGTTCGTTATTCCGAAGGTTCGTTATTCCGAAGGTTCGTTATTCCGAAGGTTCGTTATTCCGAAGTTTCGTTGATCCGAGGGTTCGTTATTCCGAAGGTTCGTTATTCCGAAGGTTCGTTATTCCGAAGGTTCGTTGATCCGAGGGTTCGTTATTCCGAAGGTTCGCTTTACAGCCTGCATTAAGCATACCCCTCCCCCTTTCCCTCCCTTGGCCAGACCAATCAAACATTTAAATTTATTTTATCTCTTTATATGAAATTATAGCATTATAACAAACCCAAATTCATTTTCGGATTAACGAACCCGATTTCATTTTAGGAATAGCGAACCTTCGGAATAACGAACCCTCGGAAAAACGGACCTTCGGAATAACGAACCTTCGGAATAACGAACCTTCGGAATAATGCAACAAATGTTCGGATTAACGAACCCTATTTCATTTTCGGATTAACGAACACTCAGGTATAGGAAATTTGCGTGTTCGGAATAACGAACCTTCGGAATAACGAACCGCACCCGTTATCTCATATGTCCACAGGGTATTGTGTGACAATTTCAAGTCAAATGGACATTGCATGGCCAAGTAATGACCGAAAATGCAAAGTGATATTCACTAACTCAGTGCACTCACTTTGTACACGGTTGAAAAATCCCCCGGAATTGTTCTTATCTGAATACTTCGATTGTACATATCTTTGTAACGAAAGGGAAATTTGAAAAAACCGAAACCTGTCCCATGATTTTATTGTGAATACGAATACAACAAGGAATGAATTAAAATTTAACTTTGAGGATTTGGACAATGTTACTAAGTTCCTTTTAATATATAAGAATCAACTAAGATATGTAAAACCAAATGATACAAAAGATGGAAATTGTAGGGAAATCTAAATAGATGTATCAGTAAAAAGTATGTAACGTGACAAGTTGATAGATCCCGCTTCATCAGCGGTGCATGCACCTTTTCGACTGAACATTTGACGCCACAGATGGCGCAGGAACAGCTTATTTTGCTGATTATTTTGTGTACTTTTCAGAGCAAATTCTCTAGGAACAAATGACACCTGTCCCTAACTTTAAGGAACCCACCCCATCCTCCATGCCCGGAAGAAATGTCATCATAATCATAACACGCTGCCTCTTGTAGATTGACCAGCAGACTGGCCAGGGCGATAAGATCAAACATAGCGCAGAGTAACCCCCCCCCCCCCCTCCCCTCCACATGTGTCGTGTTTTTCCCCACATTCACTATCCCAATCATGTCAATAGCAAACACAAATACAGCCGAAGTAAGGAGTCGCGCCCCCCCCCCCCCCCCCCTCCCCTCTGTGTCGGCGAACCCAAAGAGGCAGCTATTTACCAACACAAAACAAATTCGCAATTTTTTTTTTTCAGCGGGCAATATCGGGGCAATCTCGTGTTCGAAATTGTTCAGAAACGATTATTCTGTAATTTATATTGTACTGTTTAGATTGTATGTATAGGATAAGGGGATAAAAGGGACTCGATGTAAGTCCATAAACCTTAATTAATATAGTCCCGCATTTCTTCCCTGCTTTGCATATCAGACAACAAACTATATTTAATGATAATCAAGTAATATATTCTATAATACATAGTGTGTCTCAAATGGTGTAATTGTATTCGATACCTCTAAAAAATTATAATGCTTCCATTTCCTCAAAAGTGTTCAAGTGGAAAACACAAATTAAAGGGACAGGTCCATTCTTACAAAAACGTCTGAACAGCTTTCAGTTGACGGATGGGGATCAATGTAACACGCAAAAAAAAAAAAATCAGAGCGAACAGCCCTCTAATTTGGATTCTACGAATGAAAAACGAATGCGTCCCTCCATTTAAACTATATATCGGTCAATAAAGGAGTTCAACTGATTTAGCATAATATTACAACAATATAGTACTAATTCTCGTAAAGGTATTGTGAAGCCGACATTTGTTAACGTATGTCACGGAAAAAGATCTCAAAAAGAAAGAATATATAATTACATGTAGTCAGTTTAAGCGATGTTTGGGTATTTTGCTTGGTAAACGCTCACACATTAGTACTTATGCGCGAGTCACGTAGCTAGCGCGGTTCACGTAGGGGTCATGCATACCGATCTGGCACTCCGTGAAATCTATGTACAAACTTACTCACCGGCCGAAAATACGTATGTACCTAATTAACCGACGTCCCTCATTATATTCAGTTTTAGGTCTATAACTCCACGAAAAAGAGATTTCAAGCCCTAATTTTTGCAGGCATGCTATTAAATGACATTTCCTTTCATATAAGACAATAACCTCGCAACTTTTGAATTTTGGCTTGCAAAAGTGGATCTCTCCCTTTAAAGAGACAAATACAAAAACATACATACATATAATATAAATATAAACATACATACATACATGTATATACAAACATGCACATACTCATGCACAGGTATATGATAACGTACATACATGCAAACATACACATACATCCACTGACAAAAATATGTATACTCTCACATTTATACATGGTTAAGGTATTGTTTATTTATTCATTACTCCTAGTAAACAGTTTGCAAAACCTACACAACAAAATATTCTGTATAATTTGCATTGTATAAAGATAACTATTAATACCCAGGTCGAAATTCCCATAGAACCAAGACCCATAGGAATCCCCTAGACACCCATAGGCCTAATGGTTTCTATGTGATCCTATGGGTTTCAATAGGGAAAGTGGAACATGGGTTTCTATGGGTCTTAGGGATTCCTATGGGTCTTTCTATGGGTTTTGATTTTTGGGGACTTTCGACCTGGTAAATTTCTATGGGTCCCATAGAACATCATAGAAAACCCATAGAACATCATAGAAACCCATAGAAAACCCATAGAAAACCCATAGGGGACCCATAGAATTGTCCCATGGTTTCTATGGGAATTTCGACTTGGGTACATAAACAGAGGATACAAGATCCATGTTCAGATTTGGTTCAAGTCATCCATTAACTTCATACATTAAAAAAAAAAAAAAAGATTTGGGGCTTGAATCATTGACCAACATCGTAACATTCTTCTGAACGATGTTAAAGGGATAGTTGAGTTTTGGTAGAGAGGGCGCGAGACTACTTATTTTTGTTGTGAGGTAATGAAAAACTGAGTGTAAAATTTTAGAGAGCATAATATTTGAATAATAAAATCATCTTTGTTTGATCAAAATCGGTTCAGAGACGGCTGAAATATCCATAAATATAACAATTTGTAATAAAGCTGGGGCCCCAGGTTTATTAGAAAATTTTGAACCAGCCGTTAAAAATTCAAAAAAATGCTTCCTCTTTTCAAAAAGTTACAAAATAGGTATTTAAATAGTTGTTGGTTATTTCTCTATCTAATCACTATTTCAACAAAACATCACATGCACAATATTTTATTCAAAATGGTTGAAACCGATGAGTGTTTAGAGAGCGCCCTCTTACGTTTTAACGGCTCTTTTTGAATGATAACATGATCTTTACTACGTCATTTGTAATTTTGTGTTCATTTCTAGTTATAACTATTAGTTTGTAATGTAATGATGCATGTTTTGTTTACTAAAATTCAGTTTCACCAAAACTGTACTCTCTTTACCAGAACTCATCTATCCCTTTAAAGAAAATGTTGTGTATCTAGTCAAACGGTAAATTCAATGGAAGATTTAACCCGATCGTTCGCGCAAGGTTACTGTAACCCTAATTCGGATACGTTGAACTACAATCGAAAAACGTCCCGGAACGATTTCAATTAAATCGTAAATGTTTCCATCATATGGAAGAAATTCAAAACCCATTGCAATATTATGTTATCATTAGTAAAACAAAATGGAGTGTGACGTAGGCTCCAAGTGATTCAGGTTATATTTGACGAAGTTAATGGATCACTATAAATCTTTCAACAATAGATATTATCATGTGTATTTTCATTACCACTCTTTGTACATAATGTCATACATGTCCGTACATTATTGTTTCATATAAACAATTGATTTTATGGTCATGATGCTTATTGACAATGCCATGTGCATCATAATATTTGTTGTATTTATATAAGTATGTTCAAATATATTCTTAACCCAACCCGTAGACACAGCCAGATTTACATACTACGCAAACTAAGTTGTGTCATACATTATTTAGTACACACATTCTTATAATTTCATTTGTATATAAGCATTGACATGATTTGTTATAACATGACTTTTTTTGACGGATTCACATTCTACAACCCGTGCCTTTTAGCGTACAATGTTCATTTATCCCTAAAAAGGCCGGGCTATTTGAGGTCTTACTTCTTTGAATATTTAAGGTAATTTATGCAGATATACATGAATAAATGAATAAGTAAATAATATAGATATACACATACATACATAACAAGCTGAACAGAGACACACATACACAAATATAAATACAGGCCTCACCAGGACTTCTCAAGAAGTCCTCCCCTCTCACATGGTGCAACCGCAATCCACAAGTATTAATACAGGCCTATCAGATATACTGGGAGAAATCCCAAGTCAATGAGTTTCTGCCATCCTCATGGAGTAAATACAGGGTACATGAATACTGGTTGACAATGGGGGTGATGGCGAGCAGTAAATATTATAGACGATAGATTATAGATTATAGATTATAAATCATTTAGATAAAACAATTCATACTAATATACAAACTTGTTATCAAATACACGGAATTATAGAAATACGTAATTAAAATAAAAAAGAAATACTTAAATATATAATTATAAACATAACATACCTACATATCTACTGTGACAAATCACAATTCAATGATCTGGAATAACCCGGTCCCCAGTTTCTGCAATCCCCATGGAGTTAGTACAGGGTCCACCAGGTTATTGTATGTACTACTTAGGTTAACTTGGATACTGGTTGACAATGGGGATTATGGCGAGTAGTACATATTATAGTCGAATGGAGTGCCTTTTGATAAATCATTTAGATAAATAAAATAATACATAGATACGCAAACTCGTTATCACATACACGGAATTATTGAAATACGTAATTAAAATAAAACAGGAAATATATAAATATATAATTATAAACATAACATAAAACATTTACTGTGAGAAATCGCAATTCTTTTAACTGGGTTAACCCTGCAATCCCCATGGAGTTAATACAGGGTCCATCAGAACGTCGTATGCAATAGGTAAACATAAATACTGGTCGACAACGTGGATGATTGCGAGTAGTTAATACAGTAGTCGACTTAGTGCCTTTGGATGAATAGTTTATACAAAAGAAATACATAAATACGCATACTCATTATCAACTACACAAAACTATTTGTATTGCAACGGTACATGTTTAAATAATAAAATACATCCAAATATCAATATATACGATACATAAATACACATCTGCTCTGATAAATCGCATATCAATGAACTGGGATAATCCGTCACATAGTTCCTGCGATCCCTATATAGTTAAAACAGGGTCCACCAGAGTCTCATATACATCAGATTAACATGAATACTTGTTGACAACGAGGATGATTTTTCTTGGTTATAATAGATTTAGTGCTTTTAAAAAAATATTTAGACAACAAATACATAGTGTATACGCAAACTCGTAATCAAATACACCGAATTATTGACATACATTCATGAATACATCACAAGCTGAATAAACACATTCATAAAAAATATCAATATACTGATGCATGAATACATACAATACAGGCAAACAAATCTACATATTTATTGAAATACCTAAATGAATAGATAAATGAAAAACAAAATGCAAACACGCATTACAAGCTGAATAAAGGCATACATACATACAAAAATAAATAAATAAGTACAGTACACCATACACATACAGGCCAACATATGTAATGTGCGACATCATAATTTAATGATTTGGGTAAACCCTTCCCCTAGTTTCTGCAATACACATGTATGTAATAGGTTAACATGAATACTGGATGCGAACGGGGATGATGACGAGTAGATATACTGCAAGAGGCAGGACATTAACTTTGTATTTCAGTTTAACGAAAGCCTTGCAGGATCACAGACCGTATATGGGCCATTCTTTGAAAAGTGAAACTTGTTTGGAAAAAATGAAGTTTGTTTTTTTCAGTAGTTTTATTCCATTATTGGAAAGATCAGTGTCCAAGGTTTCATGAAATATATATATATTTTTAAATTTAGAACATTTCTTAGAAAAATTCATAAATTTACATATTTCAATATTCAAATAAAAATCATAACTCAGAAAATAATCAAGCTAGCTCATTCCTTTTATTCTCCTGTACATGATGATACCAACTTTGTGACAATTGAACTTCATTTTACTATCTAAACCTAATATTTGTAAAATTTCTATTTCTATTCACATTGTACATGTCACACACGTGACCACCCCAAAATGTCACACACGTGACCCAGACATCCCCACATAATAACGTGCATTAAAAAACAACCGTTTGAGATCATTTTAATCTTTCACCATTTTCTTACTTACAGATATATATATCAATTGTCTGATACTAATATGAACATTTTAGCTTTTCATATTTCACAGGATTTCCAAAATGAAATTGAGTTAACAACATTTTCTTCAAAAGTGCTCCCGTGCAAAGTCACACACGTGACCGATGCCATTTGACCTCTGTCCTTGGGCAACGTAATCCTAATAAAATCTTTTGTGTTACACATGAAAGACTTCAACATATGCAAGTCATATATGAAGTTCACATCACCATACGTCCTATACTTACTAAAATATAAGCATCCTATTACAGAATTTTTCATATTTTGAGTCACACACGTGACCAAGAATGGCCATATGTGGGGAAACACAATGCAATGATTGCACGATTAAACAGCAACTAAAATCAATAAATCACCAAATCATGCACAGGTTATTCAAGTATAATCACGAAATAGTAAAGGGCAATGAAACCCAAGCAAAATCTCTTGAAGAGATTAAAGGGAACAATCTCTGAAAGTTAGAGCATAATCGGGAAAGAAACAAGGAAACTACGGCTCTTTGAAGATGTTCATTTATTCCTATGGGGAACTCAAATTGGTAACACACTCTGATAAGTGTGTGGACTACTCCCCATATGTCTTGTACACAATTGTTCCCATTTGTACAGTTTTCTTCATAGTCACATTTTTCCATTTCTCCAACTCGTGATATGTTATGAATAAAAGCATTCTCCAAAACATGATGTTGAACTCAATTGAAGGGTAAACATACATTTTGAAAAAAAGTGAACAAAATTGAAACTTTGTGTACAAAATGTATGGGGAGTTGTCCACAACTTTGCCATAGTGCGTTGCCAATTTGAGTCACTCGAAAAATACATGGCTCTTTTCAAAGGGACATAGTTTTTTTATTTCTTGACCGATTGTGCTCAAACTTTCAGGGACTAGTCATTCTATTTAATATATTATAGTGCATACAACAATTTGTCTGGATTTGATTGACATTTAAACACTTGATGTCCGTAATCCGCATACTAACATAAGCCTTCCAGGAATTACGGTTTGAAATTGCATGCCGATGGCAACATATAGCTAGATAACTAAATCAATACGTATATGTTACACGATACAAGGATGAAACAGTGGATACAATTTAATGTCTAGTGATAATACATCATGGGACAAAATAACTCAATTACTTCTCTAATATGTGCATTTCGATGAATTAACCCTTCAGGGATACATTATATTTGAGTTGGTCGGCAATAACATAATTCACATATATATTATAACGAAAGCATATTTATTGTGTGTATTGTATTTAAATAATTCCACAGGACGTGTATCGAGTAAGGGGTCTATGGAGAAAGCGTGTTAAAAGTCATCGATGCGGTCATTTTCTCTACTCGGTTAACATCAATATAATAAAACACACATATCATAGGGCTTACATTTGGATGTGGCATGCATTTTATAGTGTACGACATACCAGAAAATGATTCATTCATTATTTTAACACAATGTTCATTTGGCATGTTATGCCGCACTGACAGTTATTACTAACGCGACACACAACTGATTGAGAGGGACTGAAGACTTTCGGAGACCATCCTAGAGTTGATGAGGGAACATGTACTGGCCAGAGCGATGGGAGAATAGACCTACTAGGTCTATGATGGGAGAGATGCTTCTTATAGCTTGGTGCGGCTGATATAGGTCCGGTGAGGCTCGGCTCGTAGACTTGGGATGTAGAATTTTTTTCCGAACGGATACTAAGGAAATAATCATATTTGAAACTATTGTCATCAGTGGGCTATACAGTTGGCAAATTCTAAGCAAAGACAGTTGAGGCACAATATAGTACAGTTTGCTCCCTGTAATAAGTGCAGGATTTGTCATCTAAATTCAGTGTCCTTCATAACAAAAACAAACACATAATCAACGTTACTCTTTACTTATATTATAAGGCGTCTGCAATTCGTTATAATTTAAATATTACATTGTTATTGTGTTCGTGTGTTCCATACATACCGATATGGTTTATTACCACTATGTCTACTACTGACTCGCTTTTACTACAGTACACAGCACGTGGCATAGAGTGGGCTGAGTGATGGGGTGGGGGGGGGGGGGGGGGAGGGGGGGGGGGACGCCAACTATAGGGATAGCACAAACTATTTGCTGTATGATTTAAATTGTTTTACCGCTGTATGTTTCAAATGATATATTATGATCGCGTGTCTGGTTACACAATATCATGAATTCTACGAAGCATGTTCCGCATCAATGACAAACACATACATAATGTAATGTAGATGTGATGATATGCAACCTTGGAAATATATAGTACCAAACAGTAACACATGATTGCCACAATATACTAGTCATAAATGTCTCACCTAAAACAACAACATTATGATTATACTACTAGCAGGCGCGCAAAGAAGCAGTTTTGGATGGGGGGGGGGGGGGCAAAACCCTAAGGGGCTCATGATTTTTTGTGTAGGGGCTCATGCCCAATCACACTCTGGGTTGCCAACTTTGAGTCAGAGGTGAGAGTGTCACATTGCGATGGGCGAAGCGACTGAGCGGGGGGTGTGGGAGGGGGGTGTCAATTCTCCCACGGTAGGGAGCTTTTGCGTTTTTGGACTTGAAATTTTGCAATCTAGTGCATACCTAGATAGGAAATTCGGGCTTAAGATTAACGGTATCTGGGTAAGCGTGTTATGATCTGATCGACGAGAAATGCAAATATTTTTTCACGAAGAAAACAAATAATTGACACACTAATAAATATGCACCCCAAAACACACACACGCACACATATATATATATCATTGTTCCAACTTCCGACATAAACCATATGCAACATTATGTATGATCTAACAACATACAGCCAAGAATGAGTCCCGAGGGAACGAAGCGACCGTGGGCTGGGACAGAAGGAAGGAGAAGGGTGTGGGAGGAGGTCTCCCCCTCCCACAGTAAGGAAGATTGTGCATTTATGGACTTCAAATTGTGCAATCTGGTACATACCTAGATAGGAAATTCGGGCTTAAGATTAACGGTATCTGGATAAGCGTGTTATGATTTGATCGACGAGAAATTTTAAATATATTTTTTCACGAAGAAAACAAATAATTGACACACTAATAAACATGCACCCCAACACACACACAAATATTGTGTATGTTTAGTGTCATAGACTGTTCCAACATAAAGCATATGGCACATTATGTATGATCCAACAACATAGCCTAAAGCCAAGAATGAGTCCCGAGCTAGTGAAGCGACCACGAGGGCTGGGGCAGAGACAGAGTGGGGGGGGGGGGGGGGGGGGGGGGGGGGGGGGGGTTTGGGAGGGGAATCCCCCTCCCACGGGGAAGATTTTGCATGTATATACTTGAAATGGTGCAATTTGGTACACTCATAACATATCTGTGAAGGAAATTTAGAATCCGAGTAAAAAAGAAACACAAAGAATAAAATGTCTAGATGCTCTCATCAGATGTTTACAACAAACTGAGATAATCTGTTCTGGCTTTTTTTTTTGTTGGGGGGGGGGGGGGGGGGGGGGGGGGGGACAAAAACGCGTTTTGCCCCCCCCCCCCCCCCCCCCCCCCCACTACCGGCGCCTATGACTAATAGCAATAAGTCATAGGCTATGATCAATACGAAACCTTGCATCTAGTTCGAGGAGCAATACATGAACCGCATGTCCGCATGTGTACATTGTGACATTCTCGGACAAAATGGTCCATAATAAATCATGATTTGAATTGATATGACATCTCATAAGAACATGTGTACAAAAGGAAATAATTAAAACTAACCATATTATGTTTTAATCATCTTTCATGAATGACGAAGTTTACATGTCAACATTTTGTTCATCCTGCTTTGCAGGATATTGGAGATCCGATACTCTATACCAGGTTCCAATACACAATTTGTGAAGTTGTTAATAAATTGTTAATAAAATACTAGCGTAAAATTACGCACCAATGATAGTGGTAAATGATATCTTTGATCACTAAACATAAATACATTAGAATGTTGTTGCTTTAGTTTTCTATCTCGTTACAATTTATTGCATAATGAATAATCAAACGTGACAATGAAATTACAAATCAAATATCATATTATTGAGGAATGCGGTAACTGAATAACAGTTTGCATTCAAATGAACACTCACCCCCGCGAACACCTGTATAGCGCCCTGTGGCTGATGGAGGTGTCTCAGGTGTGTGAGCAGTCTGTCGTTGACAGCTGGTACCTCCCATAACTGGAAGCTGTAACATAAACAAACAATGTGCACAGTGTGATTATCATACAAATATGTGCACTGTCTTCTACGTGATCAATAACGTCTTCGTGATTTTGTCATTTGAACATTAATAATCGGGTTGTCATTAATCAAGTATTATTTGAAAGATGTTATCAAATAAATGTTCACAAGTATAGCTAAATTGACACAAGGGAATGCTGGGTGTCTAAGTTTATCAACCATGATGTAGGCCAGTTGTCAATAAGTTGTTATGTTCACATATGATTACAAATCAGATTTTGCAGAATTGTGTACTCTGTGTAAAATTAATTTAGAGCATGAAATGCTAACTTAGCATACAACTTCAATATTGATGAATTGTATAGCTTAATCAGGAGAGGATTCATAAGTACGTATTTTGCCCATTTGTTTTCTTAAAAGCATATTTATGTATGCATACTACAACGCAGTCATGACATTTGTGTATGTAATGCATGTACTTATTTGTCTGTGTGGTTGGAATACGAATGACGTTTAAAATAAAATAATGAGCAGTTATTTTGGTGCTTAAAATTCAATCGAGTAATATGCTCGAAAGTATAACAAAATCAATAAAGTGTCCATCCGATGTTTGCATAAATAGTCTACGTCCCTTATCAACCTCTACACAATGATACAGAGCATAATCCTATACTAACACATGTCTATTTTATTTATTTTTTCATTTTTTATTTAAAAAGGCTTATCTTGTGAGTGCATTGCTGTCTTAACAAGGGCCCCGCATCTAATAAAATCACATGTACATACAGTATTGACAAATCTCATTCAACACAGCAAGACAAACAAATCGTGAAACGCATCTAAACACAGGCACATGTTATGTATACAAGCAGTATCAATGATAATAAGTTGAAATGTAGCAATCATAAATAGTGTTAACACGGTTAATTGTTTTGGTAAAATAATATTCAATAAAATTATAAAACAGCTGATTCCGAGTGTGCTTATTTTATAAATGTGTACAGTTCGCTGTACACCATACTAAGAACTAGGTCAAGTTCACATGTAAGACACATTGCTTGCATTCCATTGATGGTAAATCTACCGATGGCGTTACGATTCGTACGCTACTTGCCATTTGCATCGTGTAAAGTGTATTAAACACACACACACACAATGATTTATCACATTGATAAATGTTCGGTTTGCCAAAATGCACGGCATATGATACCTCTGAAACTATAGTTAAGTGTATTATGGAATATTATAATTGCTTTCTATCCAGTTTGTTATTTTTTGTGTCTATTTAAAGGGAAAGTTTTCTGGATACGACAAAAATGGTTATACTTATTGCACGAGAACACATTTGTACGATATAAGTAGAATAACTATATATATATGCACCTTTTTGAACCCGGATCGTTTTGTATCACTTCATTATACGCTGTCCTTTCAATATAATATGATTGCGATCTAAAACAAATGGACAAATACTATTTCATGAAAATAAAACATTTCGCAAAATACCATCCGAAACAAACATTAACAATATGAACATACTATTAATATAAACACAGCCTTACATTATCAATATTTGCAAAACACAACAAAACAGACCGTGAACACTCACTATATTTTCCGCATAGTGCGGATATACCTGCACGCCTCCACCAAGCTGACGAGGCTCTGCTCATCGATGAACATCAGCCACTCCAGATGTATCTCATGCAGTTTGGTGGTCCTGGCTCGCACCGCCTCACTAAGCCTTGACATGCATGCGGCTGATACTCTGCGTTGAGACGCACCCAAACCATTCAGCGTGATGTGCGTCACATCCCCTGCTCCGCCCCGTGTGAGACCGGTCACTATCTGGTCGATGTCTCGCTCTGCGTCACGGTGCTGACCAGTGAGCGTGTTCAAACCAGACAGCGACTCGATCAGTCCTCTGTAGCTATCTGATGTGATACACTTAGCATCAGTTCCCGACGGACGGGAGGGAGGCGGCTGGGAGGGAGAGGGAGAGTTGAGTAACTGATGTCAAGACTAGTGAGTGAGGTGAAGGATTGAAGGCACGACCACAACCTCAGGGACATGGGTTCGTCTAGCTTGGTGTCATAGATATGGATTGTCTTTATCTAAATGAAATAAAATGAGGACAACAAGAAAGGTGGAAATAATACAAAATTATTTAAAATTCACGATAAATAGTTTCATACAATTATGTAAGCATGAAAACATGAGATGTATTATTTTATAAAAAAATAATACGAACTATAATTTGCCGGGTTCGTATAACAAGGCTCTGTCAATCAGATTGTTATCGATGTAATTATCATAGGAGAATGTAAGCCGAGTACTTTGTATGTGACTAAAACTACGTATTGGGAAAACAAATAGCATTATATAACATCCGTAGTGTGTGATATCAATGAAAAAAATGGTTGCCCCCCCCCCCCCAACGGATACATTTGTTTCCCCCGCACCTACCCTCCCAACCCCCCCCCCCCCCCCCACATCAATAGTTACCCAGTTTATAGCACTGTTGGGTGTACTTGTATGACTGGAGCTTTGGGATCCCCAAAAAGCAGGCGATTTCACTTTGCAGTATCGATTACAATATTTTATCTATTATGCACACCGTGGCATAGCGTTGATTCTTTACTCCAAGGGGCGGTACATTTTGAATGAAACATGTGTATGTATAACTTTCCCTCATTGTCCATCGATTGTTTCTTGTGTAGTTTTCACAGGATCCTGTCCCCCACACGTTTTTGGAGACAAGAACTATCCTCCGGTGAAAATGCTCCCAATATTAGGCAAAAATGAAAACAAACAAACATATACAACCAAAATCATTACAGAAATCCAGTCTGACAACGGCAACATCATTTCCAGCAGCGAAATTTACATGTATACACTACTCACAACAAGTAAGTACCCCCCAGCCTTTTGTCATATATCTCAAAAAGTAAAATCACCGATTTTTATCATTCAAATGGTAATGGATGCGCAATTTTATTACGCACAACGTGAGTGGTAAATGGTTGCCATAGCGTGACGTTTTCATCAATAAAAAATGAATTTTCTAAATCAAAGTACCACAAAAAAGTTGCACTTTCAGTTTTATTTGGCATAGTGGGTACATTATGTATACGAGTAAACATCTTTATTAAAGATTTTCCGCCACACAAATCTATTATGCAATCCACTTCTACTGCTGCATTGTTCTTAGTGGCAAAATCATGCATTTTTCTAAAACAAAAGGCCTTTCAATATGAAGTTGCTGGGGATTCGAATGGCCGAAGTCATGTCCTGTTTTCATCTGTATTGGAGTTGGCCTAACTCGGCACTAATCTGTTATGTAATTCAGTACTACTGCTGCATTGTTCACAGTGGAACCAGTTTTCAAAAGCTTACTCGTGTACAAAATGTACCCACATGGACTTTTGTGAATACACGCGTTACGAACGAAAATGGACACATGACATGATTGACAAAAGATACTCATTCTCCATGACCACTGAAGCAAATCGAATAGGGTTTTCTGCAAGATGTAGGTAATAAGTTATAGTTTCATACCCTGAAATATTATTCTGATTGATCTACTATTTTAAAGTTATCGTTGCAGAAAGTCCCGTTGTAAATGGACAACACGTCTCCTTATAAAACCTGGAGGGAAGGGACATCTGACATGATTGACAACAGATCTTCATTCTCCATGACCACCGAAGCAAATCGAATAGGGTTTTCTGCAAGATGTAGGTAATAAGTTATAGTTTCATACCCAGAAATATAATTCTGATTGATCTACTCTCGTTACAGAAAGTCCCGTTGTAATTAATTCTGGGACATGATGTATGCCAAATAAAACTGAAAGTGCAACTTTTGTTTTGGTACTTTGTTTTAGAAAATTTATTTTTTAATGATGAAAACGGAACGCTATGGCAAGCATTTAAAATTGCGCATCCATTACCGTTTGAATGATAACAATCGATGAAATACTTGTTGAGATATATGACGAAATGCTAGGGGGTACTTACTTGTTGTGAGTAGTGTATACTATGTGACCGTACACCACAAAACAACCGTTATGTCGCTGTGGTAGTCTCTTTCATTAGCTAAAATAGTCAAATTTTTTTCAAAATATGAGATTTAGGATATTGGTATTTCCTGAACAAGCATATTAAAATCTACCTTCTGGAAAATGTTGAGCATCAGAAATCATGTTTCAATATAAAAAGTATCAGTATGATTTTTAGTGGAGGTGAGGGGTTGGGGGATTTCAGCTAATAACTAAACAAATGGGGTGTTCAATGTGTTAGATTGCCTATATAACGATATATTCATTGGCCTGAAATCATAACAAAATTTGCTTTAAATGGATAGTACAGTTTTGATCAAACATAATGTCAATAGTAAATACAAGTAAAAAGGTGAAATATAAATAGCCTGTTAACATTTAAAGAACAGCCGTTAAAACATTATGGCGCTCTCTAATAACACTTTGTTTTTGTAACTTTTTGTTTTAATTGTTTGTTAAAATATTCATCTATTGGTACATCATCAACAACTGTTAACAAATACATCATCGAATAAATCGGATTATATCATTGATATTTCAGCTGTTGACCAACTGATGATGATGCAATACGGTTTGTTTCATCTTTAAATCACATGCATCTTTGTGCAGTATTTCACTTAGTTTGTATTACCTCACATATTAATTTTTTATCAAAGCACACTCTAAACCTAAACTCAACTAAACCTTTACACTGTTAAAATACATGATTTTGCCGAATCCCTATTGCATTTTTCTGTAGTTATGACTTTTGGACAGACATTGTTTGGGGGTTTCAAACCCGTAGCTTCGCCCCTGCAGTAACATACAATATTCGTTGGCTATTATAAGCGGATATTTGGCCGGCTAAGATGTTTCGTGATAATAATGACGGTTGAAATGTGTTTGTCAACAAATTAGTTATGGTGCAGCTGTAATATTCACAGTATTTCGCCATAAAATAAGTCATTAAGGTGCGCTATTTCGCAATTATGCAAATTCCATCAACAAGTTCAGACAAAAATATGTTTCCAGAAAAGGAAAACAAATAACACGCATCACCATGCTAACGCATGCGTTCATAGACATGCATGTACAAAGAGTACACAGCGAAAGGGTCGTCTGAGATGCGTTTGTCTCCAAACGTACTCGCGAATAGAACTGGCGCACGCGCTACTGTTTGGCGCGTACGGAACCATGAACAATTAAAGGTTCTGTAAATTATGGTAATTAATTACACTGTTTGTAAATAACACAACCCTTTGCAGAATGTCGTGCATCTATTTGATACCACAAAACGGTACCCAACATATAGTTCATGTATGTGTTGTTCTTTGCCTGGTGGTACCCTTTTATGGTCACGGGGTATTCTCATGATAAACGTAACGGCCCATATGATTCATGTCATTGTACTGATGATAAGTACTTTATCGAAGCTGGTTGTACTCGAAAACGGTGGAAATGTGTTTGTCAACAAATTAGTTATGGTGCAATTATCGTAATGTTCACAGTATTTAGCCATAACATAAGTCATTAAGGTGCGCTATTTCAGAATTATGCAAATTCCATCAACAAGTTCAGAAGAAATAATTATGTTTCCAGAAAAGGAACAAAATTGAACACGCATCACCATTCTAAACCATGCGTGCATGTACTCGAACTAACATGTCACAATTATAAACTAAACATACTGTCATAGTCAGATAACTAACTTTTCCTCTAGGATGATTGTAATAATGATGTTCTGAATCCCAACTGCAAACTTCTCCCCGAATATTGTTATAGTTAACGCGTACGTCCTCTTCCCGATAATCCACATATTCCGAAAACAAGGTAATCAATAGCGACAATTGCTCTGAGTCAAAATGATAAAAGACAAAAAAATACTCCAAATACGCAAATAAAAACAGCAGATATTGATAACTTATTTATCTCCGTAACATTTCAGCGGAGCTTGTGTTATTTCCCACACAAAGTCGACGTTTGATTGTGTTATGAGGGACAGTACAGTTCTGGGGCTGTTTCACTAAAAAGCTTAAACCCGATCCTAAAATCGAATTTTGTGTTGAGTGGAACACCACATACGGGACAACTTAGTTTTAGTGACTAAAACTACGAAGTTTTTATCACGGCTGAATAGTCTTAATGTATTGAAGCTTCAATTGTAAAAAAAATCGTTTCAACGGCTAAGTTACAGGTTTGTTTTCATTTTAAACAAGCGGCCGGTAACAAAACAAGGCGCCTATAACACTTTTGACAATTTCAACCACAGAATTGGAATGAGATTGTTGGTTTAAATCATTTTTCAATAGCGTTATAATCATAATTATTTTGAAGCCACTTTGGTACTCTTTTAAAAATGTAAAGGATGTGTTTTGACTACATTTTTGAATTAGTATTGGCCCCGCATTTTGTTAAAAACGGAACTATGTATAGATATTTCAGCTTTTCCAAACCGATTCCATTTATACATACATACATACATTTATTATGTATTTATAATTATGTGCTTCATGAAAATGTACTTCTCGTTTTCGTTACCTCATAACAAAATGTTACTGAAATGCCCTCTAAAAAAACACGGTATCTTGTACTTTCTTATTTGATTTACATACGACAAATACACAAGGTTTAAGTCTTGTTTTAAGAAATAAAACATGCAAATATTGTTATTCATATTGCTGACGTAGATCAATATCTATCCAAACTATTGTTTTAGTATCATTCATGAGAAATCAACACGCGAACATTATTGATCTATTTCATCGCTTTCTAGTAATAAGCTGTTATCATGATCCATTAAAGGGACTTAGTAACATTATCCAAATCCTCAACATACAATTGGAATTCTAGCAGTTCCCTCAGACAATAAAATCATGGGACCGGTTTCAAATTTCCCTTTCGTTACAAAGATATGTACGATTGAAGTATTCAGAAAGGAAAAATTCCCGTGGTGTTTTGAAACCGTGTACAAAGTGAGTGCAGGGAGTGCAGTGAGTTAGTGAATATCACTTTGCTTTTTTGCTCATTGCTTTACTATGCAATGTCCATTTGACTTGAAATTTTCACACAATACCCTGTGGACATATAATGATATAACAACAATATACATTGCATCAACCATTCATCACTTTTTGCACATGTCAACAAAGTTACTAGATCCCTTTAACTTCATACGATTCGTCAAAAAATGAGACTTGATCTATATACCATTATTAGTATAGTGTTCTTACCATGCTATGTGATTTTTTTAATAGAAAGATAACAATAATTATTTACCTTGTGAAAAGAAAAATCATATTGATGCCAGATTTTATCCCCGATCGTGTGTGTGAAGCATACGGATTCGAATACTATGACAAATCAAGGTATCTATATTCCATTGACACCCATGTGCCCCGCAGCAATTGCAATTTATATTCGTAACAAATGTGAAATCATTATAATCATCTCAATCTATTTTAATATGACACTACTGTCTTGTTATCTTTCTTTCTCACGATTAAGACAAAATGCGAGTTATATTAGCATATTCTCACTTCTTGCTTTATGTTCTCTGGTAGTCTTTCCAGTCCTCTTATGGTGTTGGAATGGGCTCTAGCAACTTTAAGGCCGGTTTCGGTGAAATATGAATGTAGTATCTCGGCCAATCTTTCAACGTCAGGGGCATGTTCTTGGTTGGCAGAAGGTAATTCGCTCAAGAAGTCCAGAAGAAGGTGGTGGTCTTCCCGAAAGAATTGATACTCAGAATGTAGCCAGTCCACCGATAGAATGTGTTGCATAATGGGAAATACAGAATGACCTGAAGAGCCGACAGCAAATCGCAGTACGTTTTCAACCTGCAGAACTCTCTCTCTACTTCCAAATGAGTTCAGTGCTGCGATTTGATTTTCCTGAGCTAATTTACCGAAATAAATTCCCGCACAATATTCTTGCAATAATTTATGCATGAATTCGATCGAAGATTGTGATAAATCAAGAGTTTCGACTGATTCATTTACTACCGTATTTTTAATCAAAACTCCTAAATCAATCGCGAATTCCATTTCTGCTTGACAACCTTCAAATTCATTTGTACTAAAAATGATCTTTTGAGAGTCATTGTTCAGGCATCTCAGTGCAACTTTCCCTAGTTCATGCAGTGAATTCTGACAGTCTGCTTTAAAACTTGTTGTATCTAATTGGTCAGATGGAGCTTTTTTATCTAGAGCATGGTGACAAATGTATTTAAACAAGCCCGTCATAACGGTCGTTAGTGTTAATGTCCCCTTAAGTAAACCGGTTTGCCACAAAGTACATATGACCATGCAAAAGAAAGGGATCCTAATCAAGAATGCGATGTTGCAATGTGTTATATGCTTTTTTAATTCGTCTGCCTTGGACTGATCGGAAGGAAAAAAACGTTTGATGTAGTCATCTGAGTCTTCCGGGGAAAACCCTTCAATCTCCATCACAGCGAAGTTCTTGGGAATATGTTTGTGAATAAATTCTTCCTTTCTATTGGGACGACTTGTGACGAGAACCCGGCACTCCGCTAGATGATTTCCCCGGATCAACTCAATTAGGCTCGACTTATCAATCAAGATACTACCATTAAACTCGTCATATCCGTCAACTAGAACGAGACACTTGTCTCCATTCTCCTCTATCAGACGCTCAATATCATCTGGTGTTACATTGGCATGCTTCTGAAGAGATGTTAGAAGCTGCGTTTTGATAGCTTGTCCAAGTGACGTGGTCCTGTCCATTTGTCTACATTTCAAGGCAAACAGAAGAGATACGTCACGGAGGGGAGAGTCCGGTGCCCCGATAGCCCAACCGTGTGATAGTTTGTCAACTGTCGTGGTTTTACCGTGACCAGCCGGGCCAACGAGGAGTATACGGCATGGCAGCTCACCGTTGACCTTTGTTTTAAAGATACCGTTTATCGAATGTTTTATTGGTACTTTTTGTGGTTTATCTAAACCTCGTGACCCTTTGTCAATAGTGTGCAGTGTTATTGTTGTGTGCTGGTCTGCAAACTCGGTGACAGCACTCTTGTCCCACGGCTTCAGCTGGATTTTCTTATTCTTGTACTGGTCGATGAGAACTTTCCTACAGGTCTTAATGTTGAGTCCCATTTTGGTTCCTTCAGACTTGATTCCTGACACAAAAATTAAAAAGTCGAAAGGCCCAGTTAATCACAAAAAATCTGCACAACAGTATTGTCTTTGTTGTAGTTGATACTTATTAGTGTTGCCTCATTGCTGAAAGAGTTGCAATGAATTGCGAAGTTTCAAGTTATAACAAGTCAGACACTATGCATAATTTAACCAATCAGATTTGAGCACTTAGTCTTATGACTGACTTGCAATTAATTGAAAATGACCAATCGATAGCGACTCTTTCTGCAACGGGGCCCTGTCAGAGTATTGCTTGCTGTTTATGTGGTATTTATTGTTTTCCAAGGGATGGCGGGGGATTCTAGATCAGTAAGATACGCCTTGTTCATATGCCAACAAAGGTCAGGGTACAAAATTGGTGATTTATTTCCAGACTTGTTGCATACATTGCTATTTTCTTCGAATAAACGAGCAATTGTAAAAGCTTGAAAGTGCACGACAAGTTTGCAAGATTATAGCCTTTTATGCTTCATGTTTGTTATATTTATTTGAGCCCATAAAAAAAAAAATCAAACGTTGGTAGTAAGATTGTAACAAATACACAAAATTAATACATTTCAATAGTAAGGCTTCGTTGGACTGGATTATATGAACCTTAATTATTGGACAAGATCAATCTATTAACCACACTATCACCGATCAGAGCAATTAGATCCATACCAGTATTATGAATTATATTATTTAGATCCTAGTCTAGTATTAGATGTGCAGTTGTTACATTTATCTAGAGACCACGAGATTAGTATTTTAAAACGACAAATCATATTGCATCGAAAAGGCATTACATTGATGGATATACACATATAAGATTGGTGCGACCATGCATTATGTAACTTTGTATAACCCTCGCACCTAGTTATCGAAGATGGCGTAGGCACTCTGCAAATGTACATAATATTTATAATACATGTACCTTGAAGATAAATGGTAGCAAAGTTTTCAGTCAGATTATCCAATCCCGTTCTGGCCAAGATACTCCGAAGTTCCTGTGCCTGCTCAGGTCCGGTGCCATGCTTCGTCTTCCACGCCATGAGAACCTCAGTCGCTGCCTTTGTGGTGTCCTTCAGATGCTTGTCCAACGCGTTGTTGACCTCCGTGTATGTAAACCCGAGTGCGACGCCTAGAATATGAAGCTTGTCATGTGGTACTTGTCTGGCTAGGTTCAGGATGACCTCATCGGCTAGGCCCTCTGTAATTGCAGTAGTCCTGTGATGATCGAATAAATAAACGTGATAACCAACAAGGGGGAAGAAACAGTTTTGATCAGCTTCGCAAGGGTTAATTACACGATGGTGACAAATAATGTACAGCCCTTGAGGTACACATCTGTTTCAAGCATATAACGGATTACTCCGGGCATGAATTAGTTATTGGCTATCGAAATATGCAGAATAAGAGCCATAATTGGTGAAAGTAAGATTAAAATCGGACAAGAAAAACGTGAGATATGCAATCGTTTCCAACTTTTCCACCGAATAGAGAGCGACTCGCCATTTTACCTTGATGATATAAAAATACACTAATATCTCATTGTTGGGTACTGTGGATTATTACGAGCAGATCTGTTTATTAAGATTATACCTGTTTTTAAACCGATTTTGATAACATATAGGTTATTTTGTCATTAAAAGTGTATGCCCTTCCATATTTGACACTGTATTTCGACACTGTATTCCATAGCCTCACACTCCCCTTCCGCGATGTTTCAGATTGCTCTGCATCGCGTGAATATGGCGCCACGCCGCTCCGTGACGTATGTATTTAAAATTGTGCGCATCTTTTACAACCAGATTTGCGATAATCGGACCTACTAATACGATGTCAAGTGACCCTTTGTATTTTCATGTCAGCCATAAATTGCCAAGAGCCAAATTCGAATGCAATCAAGACCCGCATGGTATGTCCTTCATGAAGGCATTCAATCCACACTGATCCTCTTTTACAAGGATTAAATATGTACATTATTTGGTCGGGTTTTAAATTAGTCTGTAGCGTCATATGTATTCGAGTAGATTGGGCTATTATGCTCCCCTAGGAGTTCCGTTGGAGTGAATAATTAGTTCGTGATCGCGGGTAACAACGTGCCTCTGAATAATGTCAAGCCGAATTGAGTACCTATAAACATGGCGCTTTTTAAATGGTATAATTATATGCATATTACACGATTTGTTTTTGCAACATGTTGACTCCAACATTACTTTCTATATAATATGTTGCTAATTGAGTAGGCAAATGGGGTCAATTCTGTTCCATAGATAAAACAAAAATAAGTGGGCACGGGTCACCCCCCCCCCCCCCACCCCCCCCCCCCCCCCCCCCCCCCACTCCTCTTGGGTAATTCCTGCTCCCTCTGGAGCCCTGTCGTCTGGGAATACAAACACAATAACTCCATGTATCATTTGCCCTCGTTGGCCCTCGTTGGGAACACTTCACCTCTGTCTTGTTTAGCCAATGCTTGTGTATATTCTACGCAGGGGTACATTAAAGGGATAGTTGAGTTTTGGTAGAGAGGGCGCTAGACTACTTATTTTTTGTGAGGTAATGACAAACTGAGTGTAAAATTTGAAAGAGCATAATATTTAAATAATAAAATCATCTTTGTTTGATCAAAATCGGTTCAGAGACGGCTGAAATATCCATAAATATAACAATTTGTAATAAACCTGGGGCCCCAGGTTTATTAGAGAATTTTGAACCAGCCGTTAAAAATTCAAAAAATGCTTCCTCTTTTCAAAAAGTTACAAAATAGGTATTTAAATAGTTGTTGGTTATTTCTCTATCTAATCACTATTTCAACAAAGCATCACATGCACAATATTTTATTCAAAATGGTTGAAACCGATGAGTGTTTAGAGAGCGCCCTCTTACGTTTGAACAGCTCTTTTTTTAATGATAACATGATCTTTACTACGTCATTTGTAATTTTCTGTTCCTTTCTAGTTATAACTATTAGTTTGTAATGTCATGATGCAGGTTTTGGTTACTAAAATTCAGTTTCACCAAAACTGTACTCTCCTTACCAGAACTCAACTATGCCTTTAATATGCTAAATCGAACAGTATGACTCACTTGATAGGAGATGTTCCTTCGGCCGTTGCCATGGTGAGAATTGTCCTAGACTTCGTGTCAGCGAT
>JBAMJV010005865.1:0-23948 GCA_037951105.1 Echinarachnius parma
TTTTCTACGACTACCACCGGTCCCCCCCCCCCCCCCCCCCACCCCCCCTGCTTACCGGATTCTCAACCACTGGGTCTTGGTCTTGGTCGTGGTCTCGAAAATTGTGGACCGGACCTGGCCACGGTCTTGAAAATTGAAAAATTTGAAAATTCGCAGTCTCGGCTGCGAAAATTGTCTCCGACTACCCCCCCCCCCCCACCCCCCTCTCCCGCTTACCGGATTCTTAACCACTGGATCTTGGTATCGGCCTTGAAAATCCGGACCTGGTCTTGGTCTTGACAATTTTGCAGGTACTTCGTCTCGGCTTTTTAAATTTTCTACGACTCCACCCCCCCCCCCCTCTCCCGCTGACAGAATTTTTTTCTGAACCCCCCCCCCCCCCCCTTGAAAAATCCTGGGTACGCCACTGGTACCCACTGGTTATGCTAGTCTAGGAATTATCTGGCAAAAAGCAATTTATTTGAATGGGAGTACTTATTCGGACTGCTGGTTTAATTTTCCCTCTTCTTTCAATTTGGCGCAAGTCATTTTTCACACTATGGACAAAAACAGTCAGTGTTCGCCCAAGCGTGAATGACAATTTGCTTTGTTAGTGGCACTTGATAGATGAGACCATTGGGCATCTATCGACATGAAAAAATCTTCAAAATATTTTGAAATGTAATTTTGACAGATTTTTCAAAAGTGTAACGCTTTTTTTGATACGCCCTGTATATCATTTAAAAAAACAAAAAAACAATTCTATCATTTAAAAAAAAAATGATATAAAAAATCATTCAAATTTTTTTTTTTTAATTGATATAAAAAAATCATTAACATTTTTGTTTTCCTTTTAAAAATGTGTTAGTGGCACTTGATAGATGAGACCATTGGGCATCTATCGACATGAAAAAATCTTCAAAATATTTTTAAATGTACTTTTGACACATTTTTCAAAGGTGTAACGCTTTTTTTGATACGCCCTGTATATCATTTAAAAAAACAAAAAAAACAATTCTATCATTTAAAAAAAAATGATATAAAAAAATCATTCAAATTTTTTTTTTTTTATTGATATAAAAAAATCATTAACATTTTTGTTTTCCTTTTAAAAATGTGAAAATCAAAATTTTCTCCAGTCATGCGTCGGTAAATTAGCCATGGGTCGGTACTTTTGCAGCCATGGGTCGGTACTTTTGAAGCCATGGGTTGGTACTTTTGAAGCCATGGGTCGGTAAATTTAGTCAATTTAACCATTACTGGGAAAAAGTCTGATTTGCACATTTTTTCGCGCCCATTTTATAAAACAAATGCTGCACAGGCATATTTCGTGGATCGGTAAGAATTGTATGCACTCTTTTAACTTTGGAAATGGTCTAAAACCCACTCGCTGCGCTCGTGAGTGTAACCATTCCAAAGTTAAACTCGTGCATCCAATTCTTACTGATCCACTCATGCCTGTCATGGCCCTGGGAAGCGGGGGTGCTTTTTAAAAATAATATCCTCAAGAAAGTGATAAATTAAGCTCACCACCTGACCGTTAAACCTCCTATGTATAGGTTAGGCCTATATAGATTTTCCCGCCCATTTTCGTCACCTCTTCATTCTATTTTTAAAATTTGCTTTCAATTCCAACGTAGGCCTTTATATAGGACACGATCATTTGGACACCATTCTTCCAGCCCTTCACTGGTAAGGGGGTCAGGGCGGATCCAGGGGGTGGGCCGGGGGGGGGGGGGGGGGGGGGAGATTAAGCAAATAAACGAAACAATTCTGCTGATTTTTTGTCTGGCTTGTCAGAACAATTTGAAGTAAAAGGGCACCGCAAATAGAGATCCATCGAAGCAAGGGTAGGATAATGTTGAGAACCTTTTGCCCTCATCTTGAAAATGATCCTTCTACATCAAGCGCATCATTTACAGATCCACCTAACCATACAAAAATACGCCAGAAACAACAGTTCCACTAGGAGATACATATGGGATCAACAGCATGTGTTTTATTGTGTCCACGGGGGATAGGGGATACCCGCGGGTGGGGGGGGGGGGGGGGGGGGGGGGGGGGGCGGGTACTCAAGTATATATTGGGTATACGGGGATGTGCCGCTGGGAAGGGTGACTTTTTCAAGAAAGATCCTTAGACATGGGTCCCATTTTCATTAAAAAAAACCTTAGACATTGGTGCCTTTTTTCATTTATTCCTTTTCCGTCTTTTCTCCCTCATTTTATCCGGGATTTTGGGATTTGCCTATGTGAAATTGCTAAAATTTTCAAGCTCCCTCCGCTCGCTAGCATACATAATATTTCACAATCTGTTTATATATAACCCTTTATAACGCCATATCATAAGCAATAAAAACGAATATACCCATACAATTATATTGTACAAATGGCAATTGGCAATTTTCCGCTGTGAAATGGCTAAAATTTTCAAGCTCGCTCCGCTCGCTCACATACATAATATTTCACAACCTCGGGTGTTTATAATTGCCAAAGTTCCCTGGTGTAGGAGGGGGGACCCCCCCTCCGAAACCAGTGGCGGATCTACGGGGGGGAGGGTTAAGGGGGTTTAACCCCCTCCCCCCCCCCTCCCCCCCCCCCCCTTGGGCTGCCAAGTGAAAATGTATCAGTGAAAACAGTGACAACAAATCACTTACGGGGGTTCAAAATAGCAAAACAAATTCGCGGCTCGTGGCCGAAAGTTAAAAAAGGGTGAAACAAAATCACTTACGGGGGTTTAAAATAGCCAAAAAAAGTCGCCGCTTCGCGACTCGTCGACAAAAGTGAAAAAAGGTGAAAACAAATTCGCTTACGGGGGTTCAAAATAACAAAAAAAGTCGCCGCTTCGCGGCTCGTGGACGAAAGTGAAAAAAAGGTGAAAAAATCACTTACGGGGGTTTAAAATAGCCCAAAAAAGTCGCCGCTTCGCGGCTCGTCGACAAAAGTGAAAAAAGGTGAACAAAAAATCGCTTACGGGGGTTCAAAATAGCAAAAAATTCGCCGCTTCGCGGCTCGTGGACGAAAGTGAAAAAAAGGTGAAAAATTCGCTTACAGGGGTTCGAAATAGTAAACAAAAAAATCGCCGCTCCGCGGCTCGTGGACGATGCTCTGCAATGTTTTTTTAAAATTAAGTATTATCAAATTTCCTTCCAAGGTATGCACCAGATTGCATTATTTCGAGTCCAAATTTGCAAAAGCTCCCTAGCGTGGAGACACCCCCTTCCCACACCCCCCCCCCCTACGGTGCTCCGCTCCCTCGCAGTTGTGCCACGCCCCCAATCCGTTGACCGTATACGTACCACTTTAAAATTCCTTCCGACGGGCCTGTGTATATACGTATATATATATATCTCAGCACCCCCGGTGAAAAAATCGTTCCCAGGGCCATGATGCCTGTGCATCATTTGTATACTGTTACATGGCAAAAAGCACTGTTAACCCAGGGGGGTGTCACTGCTGCCAGAGTGCCGCGATTTTTGATCATCGAAAGGAATACCACTGCAGGTTGCATTATGGGATACTTGGGAATTACATAAACCAATCACAGAGCAGTTCATACGCGTCGTCACCAGATCGAGGTCAATAAAACAAGTTCATATGCATACGTCACCATAGATCCCATTGTTCTCAAGCGTGATAGAATCTAGGACAGTGCGCAGGAAAATAGGCGCGAGGGTCTACGCGCACTTCATAGCATGATGATTGGTCAAGTCTTTCTAGGTCACTACGCGATGACGTCTAGTGGTATTCCTTTTCAGCTTCAAAAATCGGTTCACTCCGCCATGTTGCCCATGTACAAAGTCTATTGGACACGTGACTTGCGCGCGTTAAGTGAGCCTTCTAGTTATAAACGGGTTGGTTTGTTTATTCATACTTCTATGTGTTAACCTCATGTCGCGCGCTGCAGAAGAGATTGTATTATTACGTCACAATGAGAACCAAATGTATGTTTTTTTTTTTTACTGATTTCAGTTTCAATGCGTATGCATGAATATGTATATTTAAACCCGCGGATTTAGTAAGATAATAAAACAGTTGTTAACTTTGCTGTCGGGAAAATCATGGAATGTTCTCCTCGGGATTCAAAATACTATTTCGTGAAGAAAATCGGTCCCTCGACTACGTCTCGGAACTTATTTACTCTTCCCTCAGTAGCATTGAAAATCCCTCGGAGTGGAACATTCGATGCTTTTCCCTTCACCACCAGTTAACAACTGTATACTGTACCATCCCTATACTAATAGCGCATATAGACGGCTCATATGCATTCAGACGCAATGCATCTTTGACCATATTAGAGATTCATATACCCAAACTGGTTTGAAAACAAATAAAAGTGCACTACAACGTACACGAAACTAAACACACTTATATATACACACACACACACACACATATACACACACACACACACACCCACACACACACATACTCACACAGACGCACGCACACATACCCATGCATAAATATTACTCACGCACACCCAGGTACCTATTTAATTATATTCTGCATCAGAGGCATAAATGAAGATTACACAAATGCACACATTTTGTAAATGATAATGGTATACCATGCATGCCAATTATGTTTTTCGGCGCTCGTAATCAGACTTACTCTGTATGTCGTACTTCAAAGCAGATCGCCCGGATGTGAAGATGGACAACATGACCATAACTTGCAGAACGATGGTTGAGTTGAGCCATTCCATCTTGGATGTATGGTAAAATCATCAACTGCAATCTTTGTCTATACCCACGTACGTTGAAAGTAGTTGAACAGCGACCCGTTCATACGATGTGCTCCCTTGCGTGCATATTTTATATTGTCAGTTCCTTGTTAATCCCGGTGTTATCCCTGGTATAACTGTATAATAAATGCAACGGTTATGTATTAGCCTGTCGCAGTTCACAGCAAAAAAATACAGAAGTGAAACAAGATGAAGTATCCTTTAATACTCATTAATCTAGATGGTATGGTAATATATGTTTGCAATTACAGAACCACGTAACAAAATAATGTACACTAAACAAAGGGGCCATATTCCTAAAAGCCCACTAGCTTTATAGTTACTTGTTATTAAAGACAGGATATTTTAGTTGCTTACTACGGTTAACTTAGTGGGTACCTAAAGCTTACCGGTCCCAGCTAACCCTAGTTTGGGACTAGGAAAAATATGTCTTGCTCACTAAACTGTTTAATTTGAAACTCACTTAGCAAGGAATTAAGCTAGCAGGCTTGTATGAATATAGGCCCTAGTGTTCAGTGTACGTTATTTTGTTATGAGGCTCTGTTATCGCAAACAAATATTATGTGTAATTGTGTAGTTATACTGAAAAATAGTGCAGGTAACATTATGCAAATGCGTATTAACCCGATATGCGTTGCTTGTAATAGATAACTGGGTTATTAATACAAGTTTTGTACTGATCACAGCTATTCCAAATGTTGGCAGTTTTAGAGCAGTAAGAGTTCGTTTATTCATATTCCTGCCAATGTTCAATCCCCATATATTTCATACAGGATACCAGGGGGTTAATGCAATGCTATTAAATTACCGCACAGGATATGATTTCGCGAAAAATAATAAAAGTCAAATGGTTTAACAGTCGTTTCAAAGGCGATATTAAAACTGTAACATAATCAGACAATTGCTCTACGAGGAAATGACAACATAAACATAATCCGGATAACTTCCCCGTTAAAGGGATCCAGTAGCATTACTAAAATCCACTTGGAAATCTAGCGGTTCTCACCTATCATACTTTATTTTATTCGTATAACCAATAGATCTAAGCATCGAACTGGTTTCGAGTTCTAAAATGTACCTTTCGTTAAAAAGATATGTCTAGTTGAAATGCCCAGATTAACAATTTTCTACCATGGAATTTGCAAACATCACTCAGTGGACATAACCGGTGACAGACATACGTGCACGTCATTAAACGTACAATTTTCAGTTGTGTGCACATACCATACAAGTTACTAGATCCCTTTAAAGGGTCGTTGACATTTTAGTCCAGAGGGCGCTTCAAGAATTGTTTGCGAAGTTCATAAAGCTAGGTGTTCTACTGGCTATTGAAAACAGTATTTTTTACAAAACAAAACAAAGCTTGTTTCATAAAAATCCCAAATTACATAATATATTTATATTTACATTGAAATTACACTGCTAGTATTAAACCAAATCTAGCCAACAATAACCCATTCCAAACTTTCTAGGAATATGATGATATATGGGGATGTTAGCCTTTTCTAGTTTGAATTGTTATTTTACTTTGGTTTCATATTTACGAGGGGAAACTTCCGTTGGTCTTGAGTGTTCCCTTTAATACGAAACTGTTAGAGGGATCTGGTTACAAAGACAACAGCCACAAAACTAACTTAGTACTTAAGTGGTTCTTACGCACACTCCAGTAAAAGCGGGATTGCTTGTAGTACTACTAAAGAGGGATTATGAATGATTGATGATCCACGCTGCGGTTTACTGAAGGGGATAGTACAGTTATGGTCAAACATAATTTTGGTAATTAAACATTGTAAGTTATTATTAAAAACTAACAGTTATAGTTCAATGATGCTTGAATGGTAGTAAAACATAACGTGGTTACGTTACAGGGCTGTTTTCATTTTTAAAAAGCCGTTAACACAAGAGGGCGCTCTCGAGACACTTCAAGTTTCAACCATGTTTTGTATCAACAGATGTAAATGTAATGATTTGTTACAATAATTATTCAATAGAGAGGTCATCAAAAACACTTTTAAAAACATTTGTTTACATTTTCAAAAATGTGCAGCATGTAAGAATAAACAAAATTGCTCCCCCACATTTATTCCAATCTGATAAACTTATTGATAATCTAGCTGTTTCGGAATCGATTTTAAACAAATAAATTTGATTCTGTCATTAAAATTGTGTGATCTTACAAAGTTTACATTTAGTTTTGCATTACCCCAAAACAATAACACTTTCTTGAAGCGCCCTCTATACCAAACATGAACTATCCCTTTAACACATCAAAACATGAAACAAATCCTACACAAAGTATTACTTTTAAATTTAAATATTGTTAGTTAGAATAAATGGACACATGCAACCACGTACAAACAAAATAATCCACCGTGTCGAATGGTTGTACATGTACTAACTGACTAAATATAATTATGATAAGAGTATCAACATTCCAAATAGCTTATTTTAAGGGGCTTAAACAGATTCGAGAATGATATTCCAGTCGCATAAATTGCGATTTATCGCCCGTACGCACGATATTTCAGTATCACGATGCACTTCCCTAGCCATATTGCTGCTGAGCTAACGTGGCACTTAATTAATAGTACATTTCGTGATCAACGGCCGGGTGTTTGGTTTCTAATAATCCATACGGTCTGAGACGAGAATAGAGCTGACGGCGTATTCATATTAACAATAGAAGCATGGGACGCAGTTTTGGTTTAACGAAATTACCTTTCGTTATAAAGATATCTATTATTGAAGTCATTGGGTTCGATAGTCCCCCTAGGAGACTTTCAACTGTGTAAACAAGTTTTGGAAATGAATACTTAGTAAATGTTATCACTACTCATTTTCACTCAGTACTTGGTCAAATTGCATTCAACACATACACTCGGCGGTGGACATGATATCACATATTATACTGATGTTATGAATCCATCATAAACGGAATGTTATTTAGAAACAAAACTTTTATTGCAGATTATTCAAAAAAAAATGTTAGGAGCAAATATATCACATTTCAATTTCTGATAAAGCGGTTGTACTAAATAATGGTTGTGCTGAAGTGCCCTTTAAAGCAAATAATTATATTCTCTTCTAACAGTACAATATGCAGCAGCCATGTTGACATTAACAACATCTTAATAACATTGTACATTTTATTCGCAGGCCTTTGTTGTGACGACATTTACAAGAAGTAAGCATAATTTGTTTATGAACACTCTAAAGATCACTATAGTATAGTATGAAAAGCGCACCAATTGATGATGTTTTACACAATGCCTTACAGTGTTGTTTTAACAGGCGAGAAGATGATTATTTTTATGATACCAAGTACCCTACAGTGCTGTATAAAACAGACGAAAAATCATATTTAATTTGATGATTTCTTACAAAGTTCCATCCAGCACTGTATTTAAAGGGAGAGATCCACTTTTGCAAGCCAAAATTCAAAGTTGCGAGGTTATTGTCTTATATGAAAGGAAATGTCATTTAATAGCATGCCTGAAGAAATTAGGACTTGAAATCTCTTTTTCGTGGAGTTATAGACCTAAAACTGAATAAACTGAGGGACATCGGTTAATTAGGTACATACGTATTTTCGGCCGGTGAGTAAGTTCGTACATAGATACACGGAGTGCCAGATCGGTATGCATGACCCCTACGTGACCCGCGCTAGCTACGTGACCCGCGCATAAGTACTAATGTGTGAGCGTTTACCAAGCAAAATACCCAAACATCGCTTAAACTGACTACATGTAATTATATATTCTTTCTTTTTGAGATCTTTTTCCGTGACATACGTTAACAAATGTCGGCTTTACAATACCTTTACGAGAATTAGTACTATATTGTTGTAATATTATGCTAAATCAGTTGAACTCCTGTATTGACCGATATATAGTTTAAAATGGATAGTTTAAATGGATCTTCTTTTTTTGCGTGTTACATTGATCCCCATCCGTCAACTGAAAGCTGTTCAGACGTTTGGTAAAGTGGACCTGTCCCTTTAAAGGCCTGAATATTATACTGCCATACTGTAAAACACTGTATACAAATTGCGAAAATAAAACTGAGATGATAGTTTACTAACCGTACAATACATGTATTATATTACAAGATGAATAGATAATCATGTAATGATCTTAAACAGTGTCCTACTGTATTGTACAATAATGTATAATAATGTATCTTACATATACATGATAATGGCATGCATGATTATGGAAGAACACACATACTGTGTATAAAAAGGCAAACGGATTATACAAAATTGTTTTGCATATCATTATAAACTAGTTAATTAATTATAACCTTTGATGTTTGAGTTGATAACATCAGTATCCTTCATACTGTGCAATAACGAATTGAACTAAAACAACATGACACATTAAATACTTCAACACACTAATTACTATGAACTATTGCCGAAGGAAATTACCTTTTAAAATCAATGGAAGCCTTCAACAAGACTCAGTGCTGTACAAACGGAGAGAAGGTGAGTATAAATTGTTTACCTTCAAAACGGGCAATAACAATAGTTTGGCCTCATATGATGATAAAATAACAACCATTGCATTTAAATCATAAATAGTTTTTGTTTTACATTTATAACATTCAATTTTTTTTTATATATTTCAGTTATTTCTTAACCTGCTCTGAAAAAAGAAAAGTGTGTGCTCTTTCAAATTTAGAATTGTAAAATTTGCCAGAGCACCAAATATTAAAGACAGGATTTTATTATATGTACTGTCTATGTAACGAAATAGTATTATCATAACTTGCAACTCCGATACTTTATCTTTTAAAGGGATCTAGTAACATTGTCAGAATACACTAAACCTAGTTATAACTCTGATGGTTCTTACACATCTCGTTGTCTTCGTATTGTCAAAAGAAGCATCCCTCGATCATGTCGATCTTAGAAGATCGTGTGCAACCGTGTGCGTTGTTATGGCAATGCGGTTGCAAACATCACTTTGTTTTTACACTCATATTACTCATTCCATCACTAAGTTAACATTATATTGATATCACAGACATACAACTTTGATCAACCTATCGCCGTGGATCATATTATATAGCCTATACACTTTCAAGGTTTAATTAATTGTTGATTTTGCGCCGGCTGATTAGATCCACGACATTCTGGTTTGCGTACGTCTCTTCTGTTGTCATGGTTATCGGTATCACTGCAGCTGTATCTATAGAGTAAAACAGATACAAAAGATAGATTTTATGTTTATTACTTTACCCGGTTTTTACTACAAAGGACACACACTAAGAACAAATGGGTCAATCTTACACCTATATAGGTGAAAACCGTTGCCACACCGGGGGCACCTATATAAGTGCAAAAGTTCACCTTTTGGTAAAGGTTCAGATTTAATCCTTCACCGTTTGTACCTTGAGGGTGCAATATTGTATATTTAGGAAAAGGTGCAGAGTTGCACCTAAAACAAGATACGTGTAAGTGTAAATTTAAGTGTAAGTGTAAATATAAGTTAAAGGTGCACAGTTGCACCAGTGTGGTGCAACATTGCACCTTTGAGTTAAGTGTAAAGATGCACCAAAAATGGTTAAAAGTTGAACACCCCTTTCCTGCGAATGCATGTGTGTATGGTCCTATCATCCTAGTCCTAATAACCTATGCTATAAACTATACATACTTTGCCCTAAGCCTATACCTATCATTCCCAACCATCGGTCCTTGTTCACGTTTAGCTTATAAGCAGGTTACAACACGATGTATGTTTTTTAGTGGTTAGTAATTAAACACAGACGTTAAAACAGTATCGCCTTAATTCATTTCCACCAAAATGGTTCACAAGAGTCCACTGATAATTAATTGTTACTAAATTAAATTACAAAAGCATTCTGATAATTATTTCACAAAATAACGAGATTATGAAAAGATTGAATGTTCGTTTTGCAAAAGCACAAACTAGCACATGAATATTCATGAACCTGTTACAAATTACTGCAAATCGTGCGGTTTTATTTGTATTCAATGTCAACAATAAAAGAATACGCTGTTTTGACCTGGAGTCATACTATTCAATTGATATAAATGCGATTCAAAACGTATACTAATCGTACACAAATCAGCTGTTGCTGTGTCGGAAAAGGCTGAAAAGCTTTTCAAATTGCCATGAGCAACCATTGATGACAGGCTACGCATAAACTGGTCCTTCGATCATCGAATTAATGATGTCGCATTATTTTATTATTACTCCGGTTATATTGTATACTCTGCATCATTGTCAGTCTGCACCTTCCGATTAATGTTTTTCTTTGTGTGAATAACGTGCGATATCTTGGCAAAACAAATTACCAATCAGAGGGGCTGTAACGAAACTATTTTTAAATGATAAATATTCTCATAATACTTTATTTCCTTCATGCATAATAAGCTAGCATTTTACAAAAGAATCATAGAGTAGTGATGGATATTAAACATTTTGCATTAAAACACTAAATGCATATTTTGTCTCTCTGTGAGTTAATTATTTCTCTCGGACCTTGTAATTGGCTGACTGCCTTGCCGTGGGCGTAGTTGTCATTTATTTTCAGACCAATTTAAATAATTTCAAGTTAATATAAAAAGACAGTTGACACATGTTCATTATAAAACCATGAACTTATACACTCATTATGGTGCACAATACTTTTGATGTTGGCATAGAGTTTATCAATGGTATATATCTCAGAAAACCACGTGTGCAGTAGGACCGTTGTATAGGAACAAGACCAAGAATAGTGGGTCTTTGTACTTCAGCCAAAAATCACCTAAATAGGTGCACAAAATGGTACAATATACTCCTTTACCAAGTCTGCACCTTTCGCCGTTACTTTGCACCTTGTTTGATTCTCGCTTGGTAGCTTATCAAGCAAATGACCAAGCAAAGGGGCTGTAGTGAATCTACGTGTGAAGAAGAACAATTTTCATATTACGTCTCTGCCAATTTCTCTGTTTTTCAAATCCCTGCATGCATAATGAGCTATTATTTCACGCAAGAACCAAAAGAGCAGTGATGTAAATCCAATTTTGCATTTAAACACAAAATACATGTGTTTTCTCTCCGTGAGTGAATTATTTCTCTCGGACCCTGTAATTGGTTGATAGCCTTGCTGTGGCCCTAGTTGTCATTAATATGATTGCACAGACCCATCTAATTCTTTTCAAGATTATATTAAAATACAATTGGCCCATATTCATTCAAAACCATTAGGGTAAACATTCATAATAGTGCGTGATATATGATTGACATAGAGTGTACGAATCTTGTATTGACAGTGGATTACATAAAACCATGCGTGCAGTAGGACCATGGTTTAGGAACAAGACTAAGACTGGTGCGACTTTGCCCCTTAGCAAAATGCACCCTAAAAGGTGCATAAAATGGTGCAACTTTATTCCTATGCCGAGTCTGCACCTTTTTTTGTTACTTTGCACCATTTATCAACCATTTTTTCTTAGTGTGCACATACGATAAAAAGTTGTTTTAAATTGCAATGAGATACCACTCTTCCCAAAACTTTTTCATCAAAAGTGGCAACTGCGCCAAGCCCCCTGGATCGACGCCTTTTAAAACATATTAAAAAGGGGAAATACTAATGCACTAATATCCTCGAGTTATACAGTATAGCGTATATCACGATTTTAATCACCTCTAAGCGCATGTACAATGTTATTGTTACCCTGGTCATCGGATACATTCTGCAATAAATCCAGCACACACAGTGCATGTTTTACACTGCCAGGGCAGCAATCCAGCCAGGCAGGAAATACCTACCCTGCGCCATGTTTGCAATTGCGTCATCATTGAACCTTTCGTAGAGCACCGAATCGGACAAATGCTTGGTATCGCTGCCTTCGGTGCTACCGCCCTGCACGCAGCCTTGGTTCAAATCGCTGTATGCGCCCTCTGTAGTTGACCTCGTACGATCCTGAAGACCCATATACGTGACATCAGCAGCTGTTCCGGTTGGTTGGTTGTTCAACACGAGGGCCCGCTGTGAGCGTCTGGACATTCTGAACGGATGTAATATAAGGTAAACATAATTGCAAGAAATTGTCCAAATACATACTTATATAGGACTGTCCAATAGCTTGTTAAGTTTCAAACTGAAATACGTCGTGTGCAAAATACAATTTATTGGATTTGAATAATCGCAAACTTGCACTGGAGTGTTTACTGTTTACTGCTTACTGTACGTCAAGGTAACATATTATGTGTCACTTTTTTATATTTTTTTTTTACTGGAGCGGTTAGCTTAAATCCCCCCCCCCCCCCCTCCCCCCTTACACAAAGACAGGAACTATAGATGATATTATAAACTCATAAATAACTATCGAAATTATAAATGAATTATGTTATTCATGTGTAATTAAGTACAATATATTACTGACATCCATCATAATTTGAAATAATTGGGTCATGTTGGTGCTAGTGTCTCCTTACCTGTATTTCACTAGGACCATACTTATGATGATAGAATACAGCAGCAGGACTGAAACGATTAACCAAGGAACCACATTCATTTCGCCACATGTCACGTCTGCCAGAAAATAAAATGTGATTGATATTAAATGACGTTAAAGTAGTGATGCAAATGTAAACATAAATGTTAAAAAAACTACTACTACTACTACTACTACTACTACTACTACTCCTACTACTACTACTACTACTACTACTACTACTACTACTACTACTACTACTACTACTACTACTACTGCTGCTGCTACTACTACTACTACTACTACTACTACTACTTCTACTACTACTACTACTACTACTACTACTACTACTACTACTACTACTACTACTGGTAATACCACTCTACTTCTACTACTACTACTACTACTACTACTACTACTACTACTACTACTACTACTACTGGTAATACCACTCTACTTCTACTACTACTACTACTACTACTACTACTACTACTACTACTACTACTACTACTACTACTACTACTACTACTACAACTACTACTACTACTACTACTACTACTACTACTACTACTACTACTAGTACTACTACTACCACCACTACTACTACTACTACTTCTACTACTTCTACTACTACTACTACTACTACCACTACTACTACTACTACTATTACTACTACTACTACTACTACTACTACTACTACTACTACTACTACTACTACTACTACTATTACTACTACTACTACTACTACTACTACTACTACTACTACTACTACTGCTACTAGGACTACTACTACTACTACTACTACTACTACCGCTACTACTACTACAACTACTTCTACTACTTTTACTACTGCCACTTCTACTACTACCAATTCTACTTCTACTATATTACTACAACTACTTGTTACAATATAATTGACATAATCACAATACTACTACATATTATACCACAACTATAAACAATAACAACAACAATTATTAGAACAGTCCGTTTGCGAACCGGAAACCGGTTTCCGGGGTTTCCTGATTTTCGCAGAAGATAGATTAATAAATTCGTGCGAAGCCGAATAATCAATACGTGCCTTCGCAGTTGTTGCGATTGCAAGATCACGTGACAAAATTCTAGTACGGCCGGATTGCCAAACGACGTAGCAGCCGCCGCTTTGTGTATAATGTCAATGGACTCTTTACTTCCTGGCATGACACCCGAAACTAAATGAAGATATTTATTCATGAATATCAACTCTATAACACTGTCATTGCCTAACATATATCGAGAACAATATACATTTTCAGATAATTCAAGGAATACGATCGTTTGTTTAAAATTCAAGGATACAACTCGATTTTGATTGACAAAAATTACTCTCCTTTCTTCCTGCCGCGCCGTACATTGCACTCAAACATATGCAATTGTTTCGTGTTTCGTATTTCATGCAGAACGAAATCAAGAACCCGATCAAACCCAAATTTAACTACTTAGTTTTCATTTCTAACAAACTTGATATGATTTCCCCTTAGTATGGAATATCTAAAATACATTTCAATGCATTTCCATACAAAGACAATTCTTACCCTTCATTTGAGACTGTGTTTGTTGCAGTTTCCCGAGCGAAACATAGCACGGCCCGGGTGCGGCGGGTACAATACAGACAGTGCTGCGCTTGAACTGCATGCAGCTTGATTGCATGCAGTGCAGTGCGCCGCCAGCCGTGTGATTATAAGTGGCATTCGAGTTTCGAAATATGTTCATTAAAATTCAGTTTGTTGCATTACAATGTGACAGAAATGATCGAATTTGTTGGAAATGTTAGACAGATGTTGTTATCTTTGCATAATTACCACTGAAAGTGTCATGAAATTAATATTCTTGAATAAATATCTTCATTTAGTTTCGGGTGTCATGCCAGGAAGTAAAAAGTCCATTGACATTATACACAGAGCGGCGGCTGCTACGTCGTTTGGCAATCCGGCCGTACTAGAATTTTGTCACGTGATCTTGCAATCGCAACAACTGCGAAGGCACGTATAGAGGTGTGCACTTCTTCTCACTCACTTATGTTCTCTTCTCTTCTCTCTATTTCGGTGTTGTCATGATATATGCCTTTAGCGTGAAGTATTACACATCTATTACTGTCTTGATAATTGGGTTTATTTAAGAGATGGTATAAACAGAACAGAAATCAAATGCCTGATATTTCTTTCCCAGCACGGATCACACGTACCCTTTATATGCGTGCTTTTGGTTGTCACTGTTATCGATGACGTCATGGATGGGGCGTTGCTAGTTGTGACGTCAATTGATCGTGTTATTATATTGGAGGTGGGATATGAAACCGTACTCTCTGTTGCTTGGTCATCAGGTAGCACTGTAAAACAAAATTAATCACATAATGGACAAATCAAGGTCATTACCATTAATCCCGAATATTTTAATTCTTAATTACTCCCCAATGTCCTTGATGATGTTTTTGTTAGTAATTATCAAAATAAATAGTTCACTAGAATCTACAAACCTTACTCTTTCGTTTCAGTTTTTGTTTCTATATGGATCATTACGTGTAACATTAAAGGTAAGTTTCTGAATGTATAGTAATACCTCTGTATCTACATTAATTTGAATAAAAGCCAACAACATGCCACATAATTTAGACGACGTCAGCGCGTGTTAATTTGTTGTTGTTGTAAGAAACGCACACAAATGTTTTCAATATTAAACGTAGTACACAGGTGTTGATCAACATTGCCAGTATTGTGATATTAATTAAATAAAATATAATTAAACTCATTCAGAAAACTTTGGACATTCCAATGTCACCGAGTATAGCTCTTGTGGTCACTGTGCTATAATGGTATTCAGTATATTTGTACTGAATTCGTGTTTGCTCCTCCACACATCTAATATGCAGCTGACCGCTTGACAGCTCCCCTACATGACGTATTAAATCCGCCCTCATTAAACGTAATACTTGTCATATTAATCTAAGCACCATGGCTCGTACCTTCATAGACTGAAATCCTCTGCTCCCCTCCGCATGTGTCCCTCGTATCACCAGCACACGGCGTCCGGCATTCAGAGTCACCAACTCTTCCCTTGCGCGTATAGTCATCGTCACCGCAGAAACAATCATTACCACTCTCAACCCCAGCATACGTGAACGGACCCTCGTCATGCTCTCTGCACCAACTGATGCAACCAGCTACGGAGTTAGAACCCGACTCTTGGAAAGCAGCTGATAGTGTCCTACCAGAAACCCTAATGGATTCGAGACAAGCGGAACAGGGGTCGTTGAAGCAGCCGAGGTACCCGGGACCTGATAAGAAATACAATTATTGATAATGAAAAAACAAAAAAAATAACATTGCAAATGCATTCAAGGCATTGGAAAAAAATTGGCATGAGAATTGAAATGTTATTGTTGTGAAAGCTTATATTGAAATCAGGTTTGTTTATATTAAATGCTTGATGAGTATATAATCACTATATAATAAATATAACTATTGCTAATGAGAAAACAAATGAACATTGCAAATATATTAAAGAAATCTAGACAATGCTTTGCATCGAAATTAACATTTAACGCTGACAGTGTTAAACATTTACATTAAAATCAAGTTTGTTCATTATAAATACTGCATACATGTAATCCTTATGAAATAAATATGATTATTTTTTTTTTTTTTTTCAAATTTTTGAGCCCTCCACAGGCTATTTATTAATCTTCACATAAACAAACAAATCAAATACATGAGCATAAAACAAATCAAATACATGAGCATAAAACAAATTCAAATTAATCTTTCTATACAAACAACAATTGTAGCAACTGCCACTTAACATTAAAATGTCTCTCCATTCCAGATATGCATAACATATATTTTTCATCTTTATAATATTGTAAAACTTTTTTTTTCAATGTATCAAAAAGTGGAACTATGTTATTCAGTTTACAAATAAACATCTGTTGTTTAATTAAAATGACAATACAGTTAAGAGCATCATTTCTCTTATCTTCAAAGCCAAAAATTATGTTTTGTAAATTAAACAAAATTCGAACTTGAGTTCTTTCATAAATCCAATTTGAAGTGTCATTCCAAATCTTTCTACTAATCTCACATTCATAAAAGAAATGTACTATATCTTCAAGTTCTTTTTTACAAAATGAACATTTTTCATTGTTTACAATTTTCATCCTAAAAAGTTGTTTATTTAAAAATAAGATTCTATTTAAAATCTTATACTGAAAGTATTTCAAACTAATAACTGGAGTAAAACGAAATATCATAACATTATACTTTTGTATTAATACAGATTGTAAATTATAATTCAAATATCGTTCCCACTTTGAACTTATTAGAGACGAACAATTTGTTTTTCCTAAAAGAACTTTATAAATGTATCCACATCCTTTTTTATCATGAATAAAAGTTTTAATATGAGAAGGAATTAAAGGTTCTTCCAATTTTGTTTGACATGTTTTATAATATTCATTATATCTACACTTTATTACTTGACAGACTGAATAATAAGACAAATAATTAATCTTCAAATTAAACTTCTCTTCACATTTTGTATGCGACAATAAAATTCCATTATTATCCATCAAATCATTAATAAATCTAATACCCTTTTCATACCACGATTTAAAAAAATAGACTCATTGCCAATCTGAATCGAGCTATTCATCCATAGCGATTCAGACAACCAATCAGTCTCACATTTTTTAACTAACAATGCCATACTTTCAAAAACTTCTTTCCAAAAAGGATTGCCAATTTCATGAGATAATTTCAAAAAATAATTATCACCCAAACTAATCATGAATTTGTTTTGTAAAAATGACTGCATTAAATGGGCAACATTTGTACACATATTCAAAATAATTCTTCTAACCCATGTTAGCTTTAGTGATTTACTAAAGCAGTCTATATCAAGCATTTTTAAGCCACCTTTTTCATATGAACTAACAACTTGTTTTCTACTTATTTTATCCGGTTTATTCTTCCATATAAACTTGAAAAAATGTATTTTTATGTTTTTCATTAATTCAACAGATGGGTTTGGAATTGACATAAACAAATGATTAAATTGTGGTAATAATAATGACTTAACAATTGTTATTCTCCCCAAAACAGTAATATTTCGTTTAATCCAAGAAATCATTTGTCGTTTCACTTTATCGAATATTCTATCATAATTATAATCTGGCATTTTATCAACATCAACATAAAAATCTGTTCCAAGATATCTAAAATAACCATTATAAACAAACTCTACATTTACTCCTTCTAATTTTATTTCATTATTTTCTTTTGAAGCCCCTATCCAAATTGCTTTTGTTTTTTGAATATTTATCTTAAGTCCAGAACAATTACCAAAAGAGTTCAAAATATGTATAACTTTCTGAAAACTAGCAATAGAACCATCTAAAAATAAAACTGTATCATCTGCATATTGAAGAATTTTAAATTCTTTAAAGTTAACTCTAATTCCTACCACTTCATTTGAAGAGCGAATTAACATACCTAAAATTTCAGCGCATAACAAAAACAAATAAGGTGACAGAGGGTCACCTTGGCGACAGCCTCTTTCTATACAAAATCTAGAAGTTAATTGCCTATTTACCATAACACTTGAGCATGCATTGCTATATAACACGTTTATCCACCTCTTAAAAGAATTACCAAAATTAAATAAAGAAAGTACCTTAAACAAAAACTCATGGGAAACACTATCAAAAGCCTTTTCGAAATCAATCAATAAAATCATACCATGTAATTTTTCCTTATCTGCATAAGCAATTATATCATAAATAATTCTAATATTTTCACCAATAAAACGTCCAGCAAGGAACCCTGTTTGATTTGAATGTATAATACAAGGTAGTACCTTTTTTAATCTATTAGCAATACAGCTTGATACAATTTTATAAATTACATTCAACAAAGAAATAGGTCTCCAATTCTTTATAAAATGTCTTACTTTATCCCCTTTTGGTAACAGAGTAATGACCCCTAAATTTTGTGAGAAAGATAATCTTCCACTATTATAAGCAAAATTCATGCTGCGAACCATAAAAATACCTAAATCTTGAAAGAAGAATTAAAAAAATTCTACAGTAAAACCATCTTGACCAGGGGATTTATTATTTTTCATATTTTTCAATGCAATTGCAACTTCACTATATAATATTTCTCCTTCTAAACCTAATGACTCTTCTTCCGTAAGATTCTTAACCTGATCTTTATCAAATTCAGAAAATAGCACATCTATATTAGAATTTTCATGGAACTTATACAAATTTTCATAATATGTCTTTATTTCATTTAAAATTGGTTCCTGCTCTTGCAAAACAACACCATTATCATCAATCAATGTGACAATAGTCTTTTCGACAATCCTCTGTTTCTCCAAATTCAAAAAATACTTTGAAGGTTTTTCACCATATTGCATTTGTTGCAGCCGTGACATATTTGCATTTTTTTCCAATGTCTGTTTCCGCAAATTTTCCAATTCTGCTCTCAACTGTTTAATTTTTTCCATATTTTCTTGTATCCCTAAATTCTGTCCAACAAGGATCTCTAAATTGACTATCTCATCTTTAAGCTTAATTTCATTACTTTCTCTATTCTTTTTTCTTTGTATTGCATACATAATAATGGCTGCTCTCAACTCCATTAACAAAGTATCAAAAAATAATTGATCGTCAACACAAAATTTTAAATTTTGCTTACTAACCTTATCAAAATGATTGCCCTCCAAGCTCTCATTATTCAAATATTGCAAAGTAACCACTTTGATCTTTTCTTTTATAAGAGAAATAAATTCTAATTCCTTTAAAAATAAATTATTAAACTTCCAATAACTATATTTCTTTTTAAATTTATCAAACATAATCTCCAAGGTTATCAATGAGTGGTCTGAACGGTAACCTAAATCAATTTCACTCTTCTTCACCAGGGAAAACAATTCTGATGAAATTAGAAAAAAATCAATTCTACTTTGCTTAAGTGGATTAGGCTGTCTCCATGTATAGGCTTTCTTATCTAAATACATTTGCCGCCAAGGGTCCAATAAATTAAAACCATTTTTTATCTCAAGAACTTTTGACCTAGCATCTATATTATTTAGTCTTACATAATTAAATGTATCCATCTCCAAACTTTGCACTAAATTCCAATCTCCACAAATTATTTTAAGAGGATCATCATAGTCCAACAAAATATTTTGTATACATTCATAAAAACCTGGATCATCATGATTAGGGCCATATAATGAAACCAAAGAGAATTCCATAAAACCCCATTTAACACTGAGAGCAACAGAATTGCCTTCTTTATCACATTTAAATCTCTTTATAACATACTGAGAGAATTTATCAAATAAGATTGCAACTCCTCTAGCATTGGATGCCTTATAAGAAAAAAATCCCTTTCCTCCCCATTCTTTTAAAATATCTTCTTCTAATTCCAAGACAAAATGGGTATCTTGTAAACAGTAAATGTCTGCCTTTTTCTTTTTTAAATAATCAAATACATCTCTCCTTTTTTGTGTATCCCTTAATCCACGGCAATTCATAGAAAAGATTTTAATTTGTTCCTTACTCATTTAAAATAATTTTGACAATTGGTAATAATATAAGTACATTATTCAAGACATACTCATGTACATACATAAATACTTTCATCTTGAGCTGTGGAGGATTTTTTTTTTTTACACAGTAACACAACACAACAATTATGATTATTGATGAGAAAACAAATACACATCGCAAATGCATTGAAGGATTATACGCAAGGTTTGGCATCGTAATTACCATTTTACAGTGTTGAAATTTTACGGTAAAATCAGGTTTGTTCATAAATAAAATTCATGAATAATAATCCTTATTGTTTCCATTATCATGTGACCACCATCTCAAAATCAAAGCCAACACAAAGTCGTAGCTCAGGATTCCCAGCAACTTTCCATAATCAATCTTCATAATGTGAATGTGTTAAAGGTGATCGAGGTCAGATTTAGTTTTGCACGAATAAACACTACCAAAATTTGAAAAATGAGAATTATCATTATCAATTTGTTATGTCAATTAATCATAGATATCAGAGATATCGCCCATGGTTTCCACTTGATTGGTGGTGTTGTATTATATTGTGTAATTTATTGCGTAACAATGCGTATTCGTGGCTGTCTTACTTTCCTATATACACCAAGTGATATACATGTACTATTATATTGGATGTATTGTATAATTATGGGCGGCGATATACTAGTTTGGTAACTTATCGATCCCTCTAAAAGGCCAGCCGTGTAGTTGTGAATAATCATGATGATAGCTATGCGCTACCATTGTTTCCATATTTGTATAACTTATGGAGCCCGCTATTCGACTAGATTTGTTTAATAGTTGCATTTTAATGATAGCATAATAATCCATTTTTCCCTTTTACCGACAAACAAGTCAAACAAAAGTTTAATTGTTTAACCGTGGCAGTTCAACAATATGTATCAAGAGCATGTCAATAAACTGAACAGAGATAATGTAATCCTAAGGATGCACAAATTCACATGATTATTTGAATTAACTTCTTCAATGTTGACAATGTGGATGAAGTGGCTATTGACTACCCGTAGCTATGCAAAATGATAATTAAAGTGCAACACTTGACTGGGTTCTTCTATAATACAACTGTGCAAGATGTTGGTACAATGCATAATTATAAAAAAAAGTCAAGTGCATACAATTCAACCCCTTGTTGTATATCGTGTCACTGTAAACAGAAATCATAACACAATCTTGTGTAAGCAACATGACTAGAGTCGACCATGACACTCAGGGGTTTAACTAACATCGAAGTTATAATACCTACCTTTACATGTGACTGCTGGCACATTCCACAGAGAGCACGAATGCCTAGAGAACAATAGCCCTGCACTTGTCAGAAAGTTGTTGCCTGGACCATTTTGTTTAAAAAAAAATCAATCAACAAAATAGTACACGATGTTATTCGATAAACACAAAAATAAAAAAGATAATCCTATGTATAAAGACTGAGTACCGGGGTACTTACGATACAATACCTTTAATGTATAGGAACAGTATTCAACTAGCTCTAATGATCCAGAAAAGGGGCAACGTAATTTGTTTTTTTAATACACCCCACCTGCAATAGGTTCGAATGCCAAATTAAAATTTTGAACATATAGTTACTATTACTTCCAAGATATCTTTTTTTCAACACATTACATAAAATATTACATGTACACTTTTTTTTTTACCAATTTTACATTGAAAAGGTAGGCGTGATACTGATATTGTTTTTTGAGAAATACAATTGTGGTTTTAATTTTGAAGCTTAATTAATTTACTCTATTAGGTGCACATGTACAAGCTATTTCGATATGTAAGATCTGCGTATTATAGCGAAAAATGTTTCCATATAATTAATCGCATGACCTTACAGAGCAAGACATACTTGGCTTGTCCAAACGACTACGCCCGGCAAGTGACCAGGTTTGTCGCCGTCGTCATCGCAAGTCGTTCGGGCGGAATAAAGCTTGCGAACGTCCCAGGAAAGCCCGATCGATTACACGCTACTACTGGACTGCGAGCTCGATACCCCACCGGATAGGGTTTTTCTCCAATTAACGAGATGATTCCCCACACGAATTCAGCCCAGCTAGGTACACTCCATCACACCCGCCCCATGGTCTGGAATTGGTGATAAGTCTCAGAGTGCCTGCAATACAATACAAACAAAATTTTTACACTGAGCAACTGCTTCTTTTTATAGCGCATCAGCGAAAGTGGTCCCCAGGGTTTCCTTAGCGTTTTCTCCCCGGCGTCATCAATGTTGAGGATATCTTATATATAGCTCAGACGGGTACCGAGAACACCCTCGTCTTGCTAAATCGAAGGTTATCAGGTTCGATTCCGATAGAATCTCATTTAATTTGCTCGGTATAATTAGCTCATATATTGTGGTGACTACCCCCCCCCCCCCCCCCCCCCCCTGCCCCCTCCGCTCATTTATCGATATATTTTTTTTTGTGTACTAGGCCTCGCCTCTACAATTACTCTGTGTCGGGAAACGGCTGGTGAGTATAAACGGATTACAGTTGTTTCATGTCCTGGACCACCAGCCAATAGTGGTACCTACCCCTAATTCCCTATGCACGCCCCCCTGCCCATATTAAACAGCCTGTGCTATGCCGCATGAACTGATAGAGTGCGGACGTTATCTATTGAAGTAAGGTGAATGTTAGATATACCTTGCCACACTCCGCCCATAACGCAAAGACGCCCCCCTTCCCGCCCACAGTCCCCGCAATCTCCAAGCCATTATTATAGTAAAACAATTCGAATTGTGAGTTTTATGTTTGAGTAATGATCGAATAGAAAGTTACCTGTATCCATCTCTATAATAATTAGCGCATATAGGACGGCTCACTATGATTCAGACGCAATGCATCATTGACCATTTTACAGATTCATACTATCTAAAATTGTATGACAACAAATAAATGTGCACTTACAAAAACGCCACACGAATTAAACAGGGGACACCTATAAACACACACGACCACACACACAGAAACTTTTTTGTTGCTCACTGTTTTATTCCTCCGAATAAACAGAACAAATAAACATCAATAACAATTTGGTGAACACAATTATGCATCATATACATGGATGTTCCATTACAGAAAGGAAATTACGTATACATAACAATTAGTTATAGTAATGTAAGTATAGTTATGTAATACGCGA
>JBAMJV010005866.1:0-22138 GCA_037951105.1 Echinarachnius parma
TGCGTTTAAGAAATTACGCTGCTCAACACATTTCTTAAGGTGACTTCCCGCAACCAAAATGAAACTTGCAATATGAGAAACTGTATGCGCGCGAAGCGCGCGGCAAAAAAGAGATTTACAGTCCTTTTCAAACTAAAAAAAAACGGCTATTTCGAAGATTAATTATTGATAAATGTGTCTTTCCCGTCTTTGGCATTATTATAATATCACTCGATTTTTTTTCTTCCTCCTTTTCGGAATTATTGGGGCGGGGGGGGGGGGGGGGGGGGGGGCGAAATGATATGTTTGCCCCCACAATATTTTCATTGGGGGGGGGGGGGGGGCGACCGCCCCCCCCCCCCCCCCCCCCCCAGGATCGACACCGCTGCGTTTGCCTATCCAAAATACCATGTATAGCAATTGTTAGATATCAAACAACGGTTATTCACGGTATATCTGCATGTGTGTCATGAACTCGAATTTGTATTAAAAAGTTTATTTTTCTGAATTAAATTCTGTCCGAAAACGATATTTGTACAAGGACTTCCTATTTGTTTCGCATGAGTTATTTGGGGCATGTAATACATTAGTAAAATAAGTCAAACGTGGCAATAAACATAGTAACACGATCTTACACCCCACTTCTTCAAGCTTAGCTTTAAGTTTATTAAACTGTTTAACCCTAAAAGGGCCGGGCTATTTGAGGTCTTCAGCAGGCCGGGGGGGGGGGGCCATTATGGCCCCCCCCCCCCTAAGATCTCGGCCGCGGAGCGGCCGATCGCCGTAAAATTGTGCACGCATGATAAGTGAAGTGTATAGAATACGATGGTAATTTTTTTAAAAAATTAAAAATTCATTAATTTGCATATTTATGGTAATTTATGCAAATAAGTCATGAAATTCATATTTTTACCCATAAATCATATATTCTTCATAATTAAACTCTGGTTTTCACTACATATATTCATTAGAGCATTTGTAATGATAATACGACAACATTTTTTGGAAGAGCCCGGTTCTTCCTTATGTTTTCTATTGTTTTGTTAATTTCTTATGTATTTCTTTGTCTTTTTTAACTTATGTATTTGATTGTTTTTGTTGTTTATTTTATTTCTAACTATAATTTAACTATTTTGAATCCCCAAACCAACATAAAACATGTAAACAACACCAAATAACTAATGATACACCTCATTTTACGAAAATTGATATTTCCATATGTTTTGTACACAAATCACGAAATTGAGCGATTTTCGGGCTAACATGCATAGACAAAAGGTCACGTGACTTTGTAACGGTAGGTCCGATTTTCGAATTGTTTGTTTTAAAATGTGCGCAAGACCCGATAGAAAAAAGCCACCAAGCCGCGGCGAGTCATCGTACAGCGTTTTGGACCAATAAAAAAAATCGCGGAGGGGGGGGCCATTATGGCGCCCCCCCCCCCCCCCCCCCCCCCCCCGGCCCTATTAGGGTTAAGCTGTTTGTTAGCATCATGAGTTGCTGGTGAAAGCATTGAAGGCTGCCCGATGTTAGTGTGACTGATGTAATGACCTCTTCGAATATGAATGTCATCCGGGTCATTATCTTCTAATATCGCTTCCCTGTTGTCTTACTCTGATTATATAAGATGAGGATCGTTAAATCACGATCCTCCCTAGAAGGCTCATGGTTAAGTTCACGGTATTTCGTGCAAGCGGAAGGAGTGTTCGCTTTGTAAGGCGTGCAATCATCCATCGGTGATTGGAGTAGTTATATATGGAGGTAGTTTTGGAGTACGATGAAGTGTCGAAGCATAAGCGTTGCTGAGAAGTGTATTCAAATATGTTTGGAATAGATTTTAACCGAGGACATGTTAATTGTCTCTAATGTGTTGGATAGTCATGTGAGAGAGACATTTTTTGATATTTTGTTTATCGTGGTTCAGTGCTATCCCTCAGGTACGTGTTCGTGCTCGAAAATCGAGTCCTGCTCCAGTGGTGAACATCAGTATCAAAGATATTGTTAGAAAACTTAGAATAGTTACTTCGAAAAGTACCAGATTCATCCCAGTGATGCTGTGTTTATCTTCAATCTGGGTCGATGAATGTATCGTGCTATTTATTGTGGTCATTTGGGACTGCTCGTTACGTGACGCAGAAGCAGACATTCACATTAATAATAATAATAATAATAATAATAATAATAATAATAATAATAATAATAATAATAATAATAATAATATTAATAATAATAATAATAATAATAATAATAATGATAATAATACTAATAATAATAAAAATAAAAACATAATAATAAAACTAATAATAATAATAATATGAACATTTATATAGCGCAGCCACTATAGATATACCGTGCATCCCCCCAAAAAATATACACTTTTGAAATGCCTGCCGAATAAAAAATATATGATTCTGGGGAAAAAGTTTTATATGTATGGAAAGCTCATAAACTCAACTTTCATATGACATCAAAAAGTCCGAAAATAATGCATGCTTGGGTGAGCACTGCTCACTTTTGTAAAGGGTATGAAAATTAGGTTGCGCAGGAATTAGCCTTCTAATTTGTGAGAGGTAAATCCTTTGAAAACTATACACTTTTGAAATGGCTGCCGAATAAAAAAATATATGAGTCTGGGGGAAAAGGTTTATATGTATGGATAGCTTATAGACTCAACTTTCATATGACACCAAAAAGTTCGAAAATAATATTCATGCTTGGGTGAGCACTGCTCACTTCTGCGCAGGAATTAGCCTTCCAATGTGTGAGAGGTAAGTCCTTTGGAGCTTACAAAATTGAGGGTGATATTATAAATTCATGATCAATTGCGATCAGTTTGGGTTTGCTGAGTGAATTTTATGGTTTATTAAACCAAACTTTTATGCATGAGTGAACAGGAATTGCATTTTGTTATTGTAACTTTCCCTGGTAGTTTCAGTGGTGTGTTCATGGGAGTCAGGATGGGGTGATGGTACATGTACATGTACCGATTGACTGATACATTGTTGATTAAGTGATTGATAGCTGAATGTTGATTGTCTAATTCACGGTATTGATTGATTGACTGATAGATTGTGATTGATTTCAGGTGTCAATGGATAATAGCAACCAGTCCAATTTGGGAAATGTAGGTAGAATTCGGGATAAGGGAAGGTGGTCTGGACATTTTGGAGTGGAGACCAACGAATAGTGGAGCAGATAAGTGACTTTTTTCAGGGGGATCTTTCAAATGGTGATACAAGCATGAACATTTGCATACATATCCCTCTTAGGGCACTTTAAACAAAAACCTCGTTAGCCACTTGAAAATTCAAGATGGCGGCCATTTTCCAAGATGGCCGCCATTAGCACCTTTAACATGCTATTTTCGCCATAACTTTTGACACAGTGATCCGATTTGAATGATCTTGGTGTCAAATCTGATATTTTCAACCATGCAGAAGTCAAATTTATGATTTGTTAGCATCTCTAGAGCTGTTTTCTATCAATTCTAACAAGATGGCGGCCATTTTCCAAGATGGCCGCCATTTGCCACTTAAAAATGCTATTTTTGCCATAACTTTTGACACAGTGATCTGATTTGAATGATTTTGGTGAAGAATCTGATATTTTCAAACATGCAGAACTCAAATTTATGATTTGTTAGCATTTTAAAAGCTGTTTTCTATCAATTCTAACAAGATGGCAGCCATTTTTCAAGATGGCCGTCATTTGCACCACAGAAATACTATTTTTGCCATAACTTATGACACAGTGATCTGATTTGAATGATCTTGGTGTCAAATCTGATATTTTCAACCATGCAGAACTAAAATAAATAATTTTCCAGCATTTCAGAAGCTGTCTTCTGTCAATTCTAACATTAAGATGGCGGCCATTTTACTAGATGGCGGCCATTTTACTAGATGGCGGCCATTTTACAAGATGGCTGCAATTTTACCATTTGCACCACAGTAATACTATTTTTTGCCATAATTGTTGATACAGTGATCCGATTTGAATGAACTTGGTGTCATTTCTGATACTTTCAATCATGAAGAACTCAAATTTATAAGAATGCCGCCATTTGCACGATAAAAATACTACTTCCCCTTAATTTGTACACAGTGATTCAATTTTAATGACCTTGGTGTCAAATCTGACATTTTCAACCATGCAGAACTCGGATTTGCACCACAGAAATACAATGTTTGCCATAACTTTTGACACAGTGATCCGATTTGAATGATCTTGGTGTCAAATCTGATATTTCCAACCATGCAGAACTAAAATTAATAATTTTCCAGCATTTCAGAAGCTGTCTTCTGTCAATTCTAACAAGATGGCGGCCATTTTACTAGATGGCGGCCATTTTACAATATGGCGGCAATGTTACCATTTGCACCACAGAAATACTATTTTTTGCCATAATTGTTGATACAGTGATCCGATTTGAATGATCTTGGTGTCATTTCTGATACTTTCAATCATGAAGAACTCAAATTTATAAGATGGCCGTCATTTGCACGATAAAAATACTACTTCCCCTTAATTTGTACACAGTGATTCAATTTTAATGACCTTGGTGTCAAATCTGACATTTTCAACCATGCAGAACTCGGATTTACACCTTTTAAGCATTCCAGAAGCTGTCTTCTATCAATTCTAACATATTTCAAGACAATACAAGTTAGGTACATACACAAAATAAATGTTCAATGCACTCAGCAAAGATAGTATAAGTATTACATTCAGTGCCTTTGCCATGTATTTTGTATCAAATTAAATTAATCATGGGATAGATTAAACTTGAATGGGAAATCAGTTTGAATGGAACAGCTACCACGTTTTGCCCCGGGAGATGTAAGAATATGAGGTGGTTATAAGCATGGATGATGGTTAAATTTCACCGCTGGCGATCGTTTGTGTGGTGTCACCACTAGTTGATTGAAGAACAAAACAAAGATGTTGTCCCACTCAACCTGATATCTCACTCGAACTGAATCTACCAATGCTGTTCTTTCCACTCAAGATCAGTAAAGTGCTTTGAGCTAATTCTCGATTTTTACATTCAAATTTCCCGCTGGGTTCGCCACCGGTGTGGTTGGTATTATACAGGCATTTGCGACGTTATACCTTCTTAATGATGTCACTCGCGAGGAACTTTAAAAGCAGCGATGACGTTACGTCGCCTATGCCTATAATACCAACCAGACCAGTGGCAAACCTAGCAGGAAATTATAATGTGCAAATGGAGAATGTGTCACATATGGTGTCTAAAGTGTCTTTGCACTTGCACGGCCAAGTTTTGCTGTCCACATATGAATAAGTCCTGGCATCTGCAGCTGCACAGTCATGTGCAGGTGAGGCCAAAGCGGTAGCATTTGCACCTTCCGCGATATTTCTTGCATCCATATTTGGTAGGCTGTTGACAACTTTCTGCAATAGGTGGAAGTGTTGTCCAGCTTATATGCCACAGCTAGGTCCCGTCGCTGTGTCCATACCCTTTCAGCAGGACTTTGTGTTTGAGGCTGGCAAACTGTTGACTGGCCTCTGTTTTTGAGGAAATAGGTCAATGCTGTGGCCAACCCCACATCGCATTCTATGAAGGCACGGAATAAGAGCAACCCTGTGATCTTCTCTGGGTCAATCGTCAAATTTAGATCATGTATTGTAATCCATCTCCGGTTCCGTCATTGGCCAGAGGAAATCCACAGCTGCTGCAAGTCAAGGTCCTGCAGGTATGACAGGACACTGACCGCTATGACTACAACATATGTGTCTGATAATGGCTCTGATCATGAGAACTTTGATCTCCGCAGCTGTTGATGCATGCCTGGCTCGAACAAAGATCGATGTATCTGCTTCATCGTGACTACAAGGAGTCCCCTCATCCAGAGACCAGAGTGATTAGTTGGTTGCTGATGGCAGTGTCTTCCTTTGTCATGACCATCGTGTTTGGTGTGTTCATCTCTGCAATCTTGTCAGCTAAGAAATTAAAAACTCTGTATTGTTGCCGTTGTCTCTCAGGAAGCTCCACCAGCTCTCCGTCTGGCTCAACGCTTTCGCTTTAACCTCGTTTTTGACTTCAGACTAGATTGAAGATATACATCCAACACAACGTCTGTTTTCTTGTACTTTGAAGAGTATACTTTGATCGTGGAAAGGACATCAAAACTTGCAAAGTCCTCAAAAGTCTTAGTTCGGGACGTTAAGGTATTAACCAAAGCGTTATGATCTTGGTCTGATCGAAATAATGCCAGCTTGATCTCCTTTATTAGTTCGTAGAAGGGTCTTTCAGGCAGTGTTTCACAATACAGGGTGAAGTTGGCCTCCCTGAATGCCCGGATGAGTGATAGATGACCAGTTCCATCGACAGCACGAGGTTCCAAAACAGAAACAGCGCGCTTTGCATCTCTCACACCATTCTTCTAAACCCATCATTCTACCAGGGTTTTCTGCTACCTCAACTGTGTAGTTATCAATGTTGGCTGCCTTTAGGAGACTATAGAGACTGCAGGCTGTAATCTGGTGTGCCTGGCGACGCTTGCAGCCGAAAGGAATGAATCTTCCCTACCAGGCTCCTGCCTCAACGAGGGCTTCTGTCCACCGGATGTTCTCGAGGAGTGGTCCAGTTGATCCAAGTGCTGCCATCTCAATATGTAGGCCTGAACAATTGATGACAAACTTGTCTGGCCAGTGCATAGATTGGCTGATCAGCGGCGATGATAGGTACTTCCCCCGGGTTTAGGAATGATACAGTGTCCTTGATCTTGTCTATCACGTGTCTTATCATGGCAATGGAGTGGGCTTCATCTCGGAAAAGAGGTAACACTGATGTAATGCTCAATGCGGGCTTCTCTTCTGCCCATCAAAGTGGGGTGGAGAAGGATTCTTGTTGGTGAAGTATGCAGGACGGATTTTGTTGAAAGAATCAGGAAGATCTGAGACTGCCCTCACCTTGTTGTATCTAATTTGAAGTGGTACTCGCTCTTAACCTTGATTGTCTCGGGTGGGGTGCTGGAAGACAGAAATGCTCATGCCATGGAATGAGGTGCTTGCTATTGTTGCAGATTTGTTGTGGTAAATATTGTCCATAGCAGATGTGGTGAACAACCCTCTTCGCAGTTATTGGCGGGCACACCTGTCACCCCATCACCTAAATACTGGCTATTACAGCTGCATCTCAAAGCTGTGTGGAGACCTCAAGCACTCTGTCATAGGAAATGCGATGCTGTGTTCATGAATCATTTCTACCAAATGTCGCTAACTTCTTGTCTTTGCAAAGACGGACATTCCCATGTAAACAAAGAATGGGATCTCCCGGTCTTTTTCATGTCGTGAGTAGTTGCTCCTTCTTTGTACCTTGCATAGCAGCTGTATTGCAGCAGCTATGCCATATTGCTAGGTCTGTCAAGCTTCGATACACCAAATCTGAGTTGAGATTTGATGTCTGATCCATGTTAAATCATACACACATTGAAGAAGAGTGGACGGAATGGCTACTTCAACACATCCCCTGTGGAAAGTTTCTTCAAATGTAGATTTGTGGTCCAGCATGTGTCTTCGCAAGACCTTGACTACTTTTGCAAGAAAAGGAGCTTCGGAGTAGTCAGAAGCTTGCGACAGAGCCAAACCTATATCTACACTTGGGACACAGTGATACGTCATTTAACAAACACGTACTTATTCCGGGACGTTTCACGTTTGGAGCATGTTGTCTTGTTTTTGGTGGCACGTTCCGGAGAACGTTGTATTGCCAATACCTCCGCTGCCACATGAAATGCGCGACGCAAATCCTTTTGTGCTCAAACCTAGAAACTGTAATTAAGATGCATACTTTTGTATTGTGCTAGAATTGGTGGAATACAGCTCTCGAGATGATTGAAAGTTGACAATTTGAGTTCTGCATGGTTGAAAATGTCTGAATTGATACCAAAAGATCATTCAAATCGGATCAATGTTTTAAAAGTTATGGCAAAAATAGTATTTCTGTCGTGCAAATGACGGCCATTTGGACAAATGGCTGCCATCTTGTTAGAATTGATAGAAGACAGCTTCTGAAATGCTCGAAAATAATAAATTCGAATTCTGCATGGTTACAAATATCAGATTTTACACCAAGCTCATTCAAATCGGATCACTGTGTCAAAAGTTATAACATTATAGTATTTCTGTGGTGCACATGGCGGCTATCTTGAAAAATGGCCGCCACCTTGTTAAAATTGATAGAAGACAGATTCTGAAATGCTGGAAAATTATTAATTTTAGTTCTGCATGGTTAAAAATATCAGATTTGACACCAAGTTCATTCAAATCGGATCACTGTGTCAAAAGTTATGTCAAAAATAGTATTTCTATGGTGCAAATGGCCGCCATCTTGAAAAATGGCCGCTGTCACGGGCCAGAGGAGCCCGGGTGGTCAATCCGACTCGTGAATAGTACACGTCACACACAGACGCATACATCATCAAAACAAAACTAACAAAACCAACCAATAATCAAACAATCAAACAAAACGATCAATTGGTAAACAAACACACTGGCTAAGACTACTTCAGACCAATACGCAGAATGACTATAAAGTAAGACAGAGTGTATAAGGTGAGCTGGTGCTATAATTAAACAAATACAAATCAAATAATTAAGGGCTCACAATTGGCACCATAAATAATCGCTAACCGAATTCGATTAACAAACAATCATCAATCATAGAACATAAAATCAATTAATTAAACACTTTACATTTCTTTGGGGTAAATACTTTTGTGTGAATTCAAATCTTAACATAAATGGAATTTTGCAAAGAAAAACCGAAATATAACTAAACGTGAATCCTAACCATCTGGCCAGACAGTGAAATAATACCCGCGAGAAATAAATCAATAAAACCTGAGATCTCGAGTCCACGTTATCGTGATCGTCGCCAGAAGACTAAGTCGTCATCGTTGTCGATGTACGTTCCGTAGTATTGCTTGTGCGCGTCCCACAGTGCATCGGCGATGTAAACGGGTGTAGCACCTCCGGGACCAACGCGGTTGCAGATGGCGATCGAGTGGACAGCGATCCGACATCGGACGGTCTACCTCGTCGACGACGCCTTCGTCAGGAAGAGCTGCATGGCCTTGGTTACGGCCTGGCCCTGAGACCCACAAACTGTGGGAAATTATATATAACTCAACAGAACTGTCGGTATCACGTCCGTTTCAGCTGCCGGACAAAATCAAACTGATTCCACAATCTAGCCCGCGAAAACATATACCTAAAATACATTAATGATACAGCTATTGAGATATTACCCTAACAGTAACGGGCGTTGTTAAACATGGTTAATTCATGAAGTTCAAATTGAATATGAAAGACACATTACGTAATCAGTAAGCAACAGTATTCATAGGATAATCACGTAATAATGAATATTCATGTTAAGCATGACGACATAGCATATTTAATGAGACACGTGATTCTATAAACCAATCATAAATTAACGAGTGTATCCACGTGATCGTAATTAACCAATAAAACATCAGGAATAATACCACAAAATAATGTAAATGCATCTGGCGCCATCTGCGTCAGGATAGGATACAACTCTACTCGTGACATTACCCCCTATTTCAAGAACATACACATATATTTGTATGGAACTCAAAATATCTAAAACAAATACAATACAGTTGTATCGACCTGCTTTTAATCATGTTACATTATGTGCATTTTCCAAAACTAATATTTTCTCATTACTAAACATTTCAAACATATACATTATTATTATATAATATATTAACCATTCACAATTAAAATCATTGCACTTGGCTATATGAACCTGACCAAAGCCCAATTAACATGCTAGTGGAATTTAACATCATTTATTCCAAACACCGACTCAGAAGTCTGCCCTTCTCTTATCCTGTTCCTTGATGACCCGAACTCTAAAGTGGTATGGCTGAAGGGCAAGGGCCCAGCGCAGGATGCGATTGTTTGTATATTTCGCGTGCGCAATGTATGCTAACGAATTATAAGCTGTCTCAACAACAAATTCAGTGCCATATAGAAGGACATCGAATTTTGTTATTGCCCATGTGAGGGCAAGGCACTCGCGCTCGATCACGGAGTATGCGCGTTCGTGCTGCTTGAGCTTTCGACTAGCATAGCTAACGGGAAACAGGACCCCGTCTTGCTCTTGCATCAGCACCGCTCCGATACTGATGTCTGATGAGTCTGTCCGCACGATGTATGGTTTATTTGAGTCAAATAAGATTGGAGAGGAGAGGCGTTGCTTAAGCGTTCTAAATGCCCGGTCCTCGTTTTCTCCCCATTTTACCTTTGCTGGAGCCCTCTTTTGTGTCAAATCTATCAATGGGGCAGCAATGGCAGCGTAGTTTAGTATGTATTTCTGATAGAATCCTGCCATTCCCAAAAATGATCGGACTTCCTTTTTTGTTGTGGGGATTGCTGCTTTCATCACAATGGCAATGTCTTCCTTCAACTGATTGCATGAATCATCTTGTTCAGATACGACTGCAACTGAGCTAAGATGAGCTCTAGCTTCTGTACCGTGATGTTCATGAGAACCCTTCTTGAGCAAATCTTCATGCAGGGTTTGTTGGCATGCGTCGCATAATGCACAATATCTTTTCACGTCGTCTTGCACCCCTGGCCAAAAGAAATGACTAAGCACTTTATTCAATGTTTTCTTTGTGCGCAAGTGTCCTGCAAGTGGTGAACCATGTGCAACAGAAAGGACCTTATCCCTAAAATCCTTCGGTACTACGAGCTGTTTGTAAATCTTGCCATGTTCAAGCTGCGGTGAAGAATATTGCCTATACAAAAACCCATTTTCTGTGAAGTAATGGGACTGTGCTCCCTTCATTCGTGTCTTCACATCGGCGGTTAATGCAAGCTTACGCGCAGATTCGAGTGAGCTATCGCTTTGCTGTGCCTGACGAAGAGCAGTACCAGTAACTATGCTATCTAACACATCATTTATATTCATCTTTAGTGGAGGGTGTAGTTTATCACGTTTCACACGCTGCTGCCTAGTTTCTACCGCTATGGCTTCCTCAAAGCCTACTCGCTGCTCATGCGAGTTTTGTTCACCTGGCAAGTGAACATCTACTTGAATTGTGTCAATCAATGTATCTTCATCAGCGATTGGAATCTGATCTACGCTAATCTGTAAGGGCGAGCCTGCATCTTGCACGCCAGCAACATTTCCTATGATAAGATCATACGGCGGATTTTCAAAGCAAAGCGCATTTACTTTCCCTGAGAAATATGGCGATTTCACCTGAATTCGGGCGACTGGCGCTCTGCGAAGCGATCCGTCGACTAGAGCGCAGGTCTGTGTATGACCGACATATTCATAATCACGGACTAGCGCTTTCCGAACTATAACACTGCTGCATCCAGTGTCCCTTAAAACGGAAATCGTCTCATCATTGAGCTCTCCTTCGCAAACCGGCATATGGCTTGGTTTCGAAATGCAACAAGCAGATATAATAGTCAATTCATGTCCACATGGTAACTGGACTGTACTATCTTCTCCATCAGATGGGCTACCTTCATCATCAGTTACAGATGTGGTAGTGGGACAAATGCCTGCAACGCACGCATCAGCAATAGAACTCTTGCCTGTATTCCTATTGTTGCGCACTTTAGAGTGTTGCTTAAGTGGACAGTTATTTGAGTAATGCCCAAATTTTCCACATTCAAAACACTTGCCTTTCTGTGAAGCCTTCTTATCAATGTGTTTGCCGTCGCGCGGCTTGGTGAAATCCTGTGCATGTACCTGTATGCTGTGAGCCTCTGCATATTGATCAGCGAGTGTCGTTAACGCTACTAGACTGCTCGGTTTCCTTTCTCTAAGGAAGAGTCCTAAATCATGGTCACTCACTTCATAGATATGCTCCATGACTAATAGCTCTTTCAATGCAGCCAAGTCCGGTGTGCGGCCACTCATCTCGACCCATCTGTCGAGGTAACCTTCAATGCGCTCAACAAACTGTGCATGTGATTCACCCATTTGCGGCTTTGAAGAACGGAAACGGATTCTATATCCTTCTTCAGACAAATCATATATGCGCAATATTGCTTTCTTTACTTCAAAGTAATCCTTAGTTTGAGTTTCAGATAAGCGATTATAAACCTGAAGCGCGCGACCAGTCAATAACGCACTTAGGGCTATGCCCCAATCACTTTTATCCCAGCCTACGCTAGACGCATAACGTTCGAAACGTCTGAGATACGCATCGCAATCGTCATCTTCTGTGAACGGCGGTAGTTTCGGCAAAGTTGGCGCGACATTAGAACTATGTTGAGGAGGAGCAGTAATTCCTTCCTTCTTAAGTTCTAAAATCTTCAATTCCATTGACCGTATGTTTTCATCTTTTTCTCTAATTTCTTTCTCCTTATCTTTTATGTCTTTCTCATGATCCCTAGCCCGGTATCTCTCTTCTCTTTCCTTCTCTGCTATCTCTAAATCAACCGCCCTTTGCTTATATGCAAAATCTAACTGCTCTTGCCCCTTGTAATTCAGGCGTTCAGCTAATTGAAGGTACGGTTCGAGACCTGCCATTTGGAAAGAGAGTAAAGTACCCTGTAGCTAACAGAACACAACAAACAATAAAACCGCCGAAAGAAAGTAACCGCAAGAATACTAGCATCTAATCAATAACTGCGCGCTGCATGCCATACCACAATAGGTTCACGATAATAAGTGACAGGGGTTATTAATAATCATTAGTATGAAACATATTACTCGTTAACTAAATAACGGACAAGCCCCCAATGTCACGGGCCGGAGGAGCCCGGGTGGTCAATCCGACTCGTGAATAGTACACGTCACACACAGACGCATACATCATCAAAACAAAACTAACAAAACCAACCAATAATCAAACAATCAAACAAAACGATCAATTGGTAAACAAACACACTGGCTAAGACTACTTCAGACCAATACGCACAATGACTATAAAGTAAGACAGAGTGTATAAGGTGAGCTGGTGCTATAATTAAACAAATACAAATCAAATAATTAAGGGCTCACAATTGGCACCATAAATAATCGCTAACCGAATTCGATTAACAAACAATCATCAATCATAGAACATAAAATCAATTAATTAAACACTTTACATTTCTGTGGGGTAAATACTTTTGTGTGAATTCAAATCTTAACATAAATGGAATTTTGCAAAGAAAAACCGAAATATAACTAAACGTGAATCCTAACCATCTGGCCAGACAGTGAAATAATACCCGCGAGAAATAAATCAATAAAACCTGAGATCTCGAGTCCACGTTATCGTGATCGTCGCCAGAAGACTAAGTCGTCATCGTTGTCGATGTACGTTCCGTAGTATTGCTTGTGCGCGTCCCACAGTGCATCGGCGATGTAAACGGGTGTAGCACCTCCGGGACCAACGCGGTTGCAGATGGCGATCGAGTGGACAGCGATCCGACATCGGACGGTCTACCTCGTCGACGACGCCTTCGTCAGGAAGAGCTGCATGGCCTTGGTTACGGCCTGGCCCTGAGACCCACAAACTGTGGGAAATTATATATAACTCAACAGAACTGTCGGTATCACGTCCGTTTCAGCTGCCGGACAAAATCAAACTGATTCCACAATCTAGCCCGCGAAAACGTATACCTAAAATACATTAATGATACAGCTATTGAGATATTACCCTAACAGTAACGGGCGTTGTTAAACATGGTTAATTCATGAAGTTCAAATTGAATATGAAAGACACATTACGTAATCAGTAAGCAACAGTATTCATAGGATAATCACGTAATAATGAATATTCATGTTAAGCATGACGACATAGCATATTTAATGAGACACGTGATTCTATAAACCAATCATAAATTTACGAGTGTATCCACGTGATCGTAATTAACCAATAAAACATCAGGAATAATACCACAAAATAATGTAAATGCATCTGGCGCCATCTGCGTCAGGATAAGATACAACTCTACTCGTGACAGCCGCCATCTTGTTAGAATTGATAGAAAACAGCTCTAGAGATGCTAACAAATCATAAATTTGACTTCTGAATGGTTGAAAATATCAGATTTGACACCAAGATCATTCAAATCGGATCACTGTGTCAAAAGTTATAGCAAAAATAGTATTTCTGTGGTGCACATGGCGGCCATCTTGAAAAATGGCCGCCATCTTGTTAAAATTGATAGAAGACAGATTCTGAAATGCTGGAAAATTATTAATTTTAGTTCTGCATGGTTAAAAATATCAGATTTGACACCAAGATCATTCAAATCGGATCACTGTGTCAAAAGTTATGGCGAAAATAGTATGTTTAAGGTGCTAATGGCGGCCATCTTGGAAAATGGCCGCCATCTTGAATTTTCAAGTGGCTAACGAGGTTTTTGTTTAAAGTGCCCTAAGATGGATATGTATGCACATTTTCATGCTTGTATCACCATTTGAAAGATTTGTTCACTTATCTGCTCCACTATAGAATATGAATTGTCGAGATATGCACAAGCACACCCAGGAAGAGAGAGAGAGAAAGAGAGAGAGGGGGGGGGGGGGGGGGGGAGGGGCATACATGTCCTCTTGACCCTTATTCCATCTACCCAACAGAGTCCTACCCTACATTTCACCTCGCCTGCACCATGTACCATCACCCCGTCCTGACTCCCGAAAGTTACAATGCTACAATAATAACCCTATTTCCTGTTCACTCATGCATAAAATGTTAATCCCATAAACCACAAATTTCACTCAGCAAGCCCAAACTCATCACAATTGATCATAAATTGGTCATAATCATCCTCAATTCCGTAAGCTCCAAAGGATTTACCTCTCACAAATTGGAAGGCTAATTCCTGCGCAACCTAATTTTCATACCCTTTACAAAAGTGAGCAGTGCTCACCCAAGCATGAATTATTTTCGGACTTTTTGGTGTCATATGAAAGTTGAGTTTATGAGCTTTCCATACATATAAAACTTTTCCCCAGAATCATATATTTTTTAGACGGCAGCCATTTCAAAAGTGTATAGTTTTTTTTGGGACGCACGGTATACTATTTAGTTTCAGAACAAAAAAAGGTCCTAAGAACATGAATCTAGACGGGGAGTCAGAATAAGCGTGTTAAATGATTGACGTTTCTGCTATTAATACTTTCTGTGTTTGTTTTTGTTTTATGGAGGCTTTTAGTAACAAAAAAAAACTGTTAACAGCAGCAGATGTTCGCATTATAATGGTATTAGTTATTTAGCTCAAGAATCAAACAAGCTGATATAAAACTTGATCATGCGTGCAGATGAGGAATCAGGAGACATCTGTTCAGACACACAGAGAGGAGTTTAGAAACATGTAATGTGAGATGTGTCCTAGTCAGAGATAGTTTAATTCTCCATAGTCCACGAACCTTTTTAAAATCATGATTTATGCTTATTTCTTGCCAATATCAAACATCATCATACTTGTGGTTTGTTTAGATTAATGTTCATTGTTGTTGTTTTTACCACTTTGTATGAAAGTTAATTGTATGTGTAGCCTAAGACTGGTGTGGATAGGTTTGAACTTGACGAGTGTATGGTTTGTCTTTGAGACCTTTGGTCTCATTTCTCATTTCACTTAGTACCATCGTCATCCCATAATACTGTGTGCAAGTTTTTCTCTAAATTCCGATGATTTGTATATGTTTTGGGGTGCAACCTAGGAAGACTTTCAGTAGAACCCAAGTATTCACTTTTGAAACATTGTATTACGATTTATGTTTGTCTTGATGGTCATTGAGGAGAAGTAGTGATTTATCTGGTACTTTATTATTTCTTTAGACTAGGGGGCGGGGCAACCACTCACCATCAATCATACTGTACTTATCCCAGGGATTAGGTTTTTTTTCAAATGTCGTAAATTAGGACATATCCAGTCGTAGCATATAAATAACATTTTGAGAAAAGTTAATTCTGGAATCTCCATGTATACTTTTCCGAATTTCCTTCATCTTGAAGTAATAGGAATAGTTCAACTAATATTATGTTGTTGTTGTGTTTACCCGTGCAACGTTATCGTCTGAATGTCCATGGTAAACAGATCACTGACAAGTACTGTTTACATATGATTTGAATGTACAGGTTTGTTTGAAAAATGAAAGTGTCACGAAAAGGTCAAACAAAAGCACCAACGACATAAGGCAGACATACAATGAACAAAATGTGGTTAATTGTACAGTTTTTAATGCAAATGCTACCATTAATTTTTAAATGCTATTTCATGATTCGTACTTCATTATTTATCAAAGAAATAAATGTTACCCTACGTCATATTAATAAAGTAAATATGATTACATTACATTAAGTCAAATGTTTATTCCTCGTAAAATTGTTTGGGTGATTTGATTTGACGATTTAATCATAACAAAAGTTAGGTAGATTGTATCTTCATCCATGTCACTATAGATATATAGCATTGGTTTATTGATGTATTCGAATACTACAAACAAAGTGTGAATTGCAAATTAGTATTTCTTGTTTATGTTTGTTGCTTTGCTCATTGTGATTTCATCTACATTTGTCACATTGACATTACCTTTATCGTCCAAATATGGTCATTAGTAAATTGTTTCTTAACGTCCAATTTAATATTGGAAATTGGAAATCCAATAAAAATAAAAGCTCCACTGATATGTTGTCATAAATTAAAACAAATCTGTCCTTGGTTTAACAATTGTTAAATTGCAAAAACCAAATCAGACGTGCATATAAACTGTAAAAAGTCAAGTCCGCATACAAATGTTTGTGTGTAAGTCTGCCTATCCCTATCGTGAGTGTTCTTTCTTATTTTGTATGAATAGTTCACGATGTATATTGGTCATAATATCACTGTTGCATACTCCTAAACATGTGCGCATTTTGATTCCAACATGTACTTATCATTATTTATATCATCAATATTTAGTCGTATTTCATTTGATAGACATTTGTAATATTATGCTAGTAAATTGTTCACATTATTATAACTGTTCTTGCATACAAAATCAGTATACAGCATATTATTTACATTAAGTAACAGTAATTATCAACTCAATAGTCATAAGCGCGTTATCATCCAAATATTGACGATCCAAACTAGACGATAATAAAAGTCCTACTTTATTCATTAGTTAAAACATAATTAGTATTCAACTTACTTTTTCATATGCACGGTTATAACAATCACATAAGCTGTCGTTTTCATAATAATGTACCTGTTATAAACTAGAACAACGTAATATAATTATTGTCATCTTTCGACATTAAATATTTACAAAATAAGTGTAGAACAAGCATATTAACAAGATATTAGAACAGGATGGTAGAAGTAAAAAAACACGGTATATTTAAATATACGTATTTATAGGCATGTGTATATTATTACATATTACTATTACAGTCATTTTCATTTTTAGTAAACCGACAACTAAACGAAGTATTTATTGCTATTGAAACAATTTACTGAAAAGACAGCCAAGGAAATTACAGTGTTCATGTTTTAAATCACGAATTTATATCAGACAGTTAGTACGGTAGTTGTATTCCTCATTCGTGTGCGGTTACAGTAGCGTAGCTAGTCAGATCCAGGTAAACTGAGAGCTTCAACGTCACTCTCCTGATTGCCTAGATTACAACATCCCGTCCATCTTCTATAGATCCCTGCTACCCTTAATTAATTTACGATTTATAAAGCTCATGAGCAGACGAATCAACGAATTACCCTAATTAAGCAAACTTGACAGAGATCTATGCTGTAACAAATCCGGTGGTGCTCTTTTGCTTGATTGTAAGTCCAACATCCCTTGATCTAGGGAATCGTTAATCGCCAGTGGAATCAAAGCAAACAGTTCAATTCCAGTTATAACTGATGTAGTTATAACTTCATAAATGAGAGATTCAACCGATAATAAAGGGAGAGACTATTGTCACAACTGCCTATTAAACAAACGCGATTACTCAACCCTCGATATTTACCTCTGTTAAGGTTAACGTCCAACTTGTTTTGTTCGCTCATGATTTTTTTTTAGGGAGGAAAAGTAATTAGATAATGACAATTATTATCATTAATGCACATAACATTGCGTCACTCCCTGCCCATTTCAGGGTTTAGTTTATCTTTGCCAGACAAGTCAGAGAACTCGTCCATGTAAAGATTGCCCGGATCTCTTCGCGAGACTCTGTCCGATGACACTATCCCGCTTGCTCCGCCACTTGCTTGCAATCCACTCCTCCGATCTAGAAAAGCGCGAGTCGCCAGCATGGCCGACGAAGACATGGTTGGTTGCCCGAGGTCAGAGCGGATGTCACAATCACGTCCTGGAGAGGAGATTTCGCCCGGATGCCAGCGGAGGGGAATATACTCATAACCTGCTGACATCGCGCCGCTATTCTCTCCAGACTCCGATGCAATAAGGCGCGAAGCAGTGGCGTGATAATTCTTAATATCAGGAGCGCGGATGTCTGTACGACCTTGTGAACTTCCGGTCGCGTCGTGTCCGTTTGCAATGAAAGTTGTAGCTTGGTTCCCACCCGATGTCGTAGGACATTGGTGCTGAACACCGGTCATTGGAGAAGTCGGAACGTCATAGCGTAAAAGTGCATTTCACAATTTCGGCATCTCACAATGTATCGATATCATGACTGTATAATATATGTGGAAATTAAATTTGGCAGCTAACATTGTATTGATGTTGTGCCATGAAAGCACTTTTCTTAGACTAAGTCTTAACAGTTGACCAACTATTAGCATACTCACAATGGCAAGTGTTTCTTTTCCCAGGGTTAGTCCAAGATCATCAAAGTCAGCATCGACAACATTTTGGGAAAATAGGGAAACAAGATATGCGAAGTCTGATGAGCACTGGCCTCAAGATCAGTGACTTGATCGCGCTCGTAGTCGTTAACCGTGCAGTACGTGATCTCATTCTGTAAAACCCCACCGTCAGCACCAATTGTTGCAAAATTAGTTGTCTCTGAAGTCACATCGCCTTTTTCTCGGCTAATCAAGCAGCGATGTTCACATGTGGTTGTTATACCCGAGTTTTCCCCGATCTCTTCATATGGCATACAATTATCCACTGCCAGTTTTTCTTTGTTAGGGTAACCGGTGAAGATCCTTGGAGGCATATCCGGTGCCTGATGATGAAGCAAACAAGAAAAAAGTTTATCAGGTCTATACCCATTCATACCTCTGGAATGGTTACCAGTACTAGGAAGGGTATTCATACCTGCGAGAGCTGTTTGTGAGGGCTGCAGTGACATGGATACCATATTTATCACTTGTCCTCTGTTTGACCCCGCAGATGTACCTGAAATATTGGGTCGGCTACGGTTTGGTATTTCTCCCCGAATGTGTCTTCGCAGTACAAGATACATTGCCGTTCCGATGCTGCATATGAGTGCCACACATAATGTCCATATTCTGACCATGACAACCAGATTAGTGACCATCATCTTACTGCTTTTGTGTTTCCCTTCACTGTCGGCCGATGGAGAAATCGTGCATGATTGGTGTGAGCATTGGGATTTCCCGTCCGATGACACAAAATCAGTAGATCGCATTCCGTTTGTGGGCACTTCTGTAGATCCAGAATCCAAAAAGCTGCTTGAAACTTTGACCACAGGTTCAGATGAGGAATCACGATAATCGTGCGTATAAAGCTTAGTTAGGTTCAACACAAATATTTCATCAGAAGAATTTACGGAAATATAGTATTCACCGTAATCAGTGTCAGGCAGATAATCTCTTATTTTGAGGGAAAAACCTTTCGGTCCAGAAGCTTCAACATCAAAATGATCTTTTAGTTCTTCCTCAGGCTGACACCACAAGTAACAAACACTCGATACGCAATATATGAGATCACAATGTCCAATCACTTCATCGTCAGATCGATACAATTTGATGTGTTCATGTGATTTCAAAAACCGATCTGCGATACATTGAACACTGATTATTGTCCCATTCGTTCCTTGCTCATATCGCCTATCACACTGAAAAGACAACGATAGACATGGCTGCATTACAAGAAACATTGACATTGTGCCAAGTACAACACTGATCAGGCATTCCATCCTTCTTGCTCAGTTTTTTTTTATCCTTTATCAGAATGAATTAGAATGAAATCCCGAGCGCGAAACAACATGTACAGGTTCAAGATGTAAGCCTTTATATAACGCTCACTGATCAATTTTGAGACTGCCATAAGAAATGCAATTCATTCCGACTGCTATTGTAACAATATATCGGCGTAAGCATGGTTAGTGAACTAACCCACTTCAATTGATGATTTATTAATTTCAATTTCATATCAATTAAAAACACCATTAAAATAACCAGTGTTATTTATAGATGTTAAGATGTAAACACTAATTGTTATGCGAAGTTTGGGACCTTTGTTGATTGGTTTCCTCTTCAAAGTGTTGGTTAATCATTAAAAGTGTTTGATTAATGACTTCAAGGACCACCAACGCATAAAGTGGGCGTGTTTTATAAGGCTTGTTGATGGATGTGTGTCTTCGAAATTATTATCTCCAGAAAAGGTGTTCTAGTACTACCTGAGTGTTCACTTTTTTAAACGCTTTAAAACGTGATTCTTGTATGTATGTGTGTGTGCGTGTGTGTATGTGTGTGTGTGTGTGTTTGGGTGTGTTTTCGACGTTATGCAAGTATTGACTCTTTTCAACAAGTATATAAGGCACTATCATTTTATCAAAAACGGCATTGTTACCGTTATCGCTGCCTGTCTATGGTTTTAAACGGCTGACAATATAACTCTCATAATGTGTAAATATCGTGATTCCTGAAAATTCGACAAAATATGTAAATGATGAGAAAATGTAATTGCCAATATTTAGCTTTGTAAAAATACTACATAAAAAAAACACAGACTAGACTGCGTCTTGCACGCCTAATTGCCGGTTCTACTCTAACTTGACACTATATTATGATATTATACTCCCGTGTTCTACATAGGCTAACCATGAACTGGCTATTAATAAACAAATTTAGCTGGAATATTTATCCAAAAGGATATCCATATCTAATAACGGGGAAATATATTTGGTTGCATCGCCTCTTTAATTGTAACCTTGACTACTGGTAATTCATCAGCGTCAATCAAAGGAAGATTGAATGATCGCGAAAAGTGGGGAGAACAACAACTTGCTGGATCTGTCCGGATACAATATGTAGTTACAGTAGTTTGTAGGCTATATCCTCTCTGTATCGAGTCGCAGAAGATCGTCACAGTAAGAAAGTAATGACACCATGATAGCCGGAAGCGTACAAAGAGTGAGACTGATTATTCTTAAAGTTATCGACCAGCGGATTGTATCTTGTTAGTGCAAGAGGCTTTCCTTAATATGGTGACTAAATTAAATGTATGTGTTTCTAATCTTGGATTTCAATATTACATACAAAATAGTATATATAGTATACATCGAGGTCACGCACAAACACTTAAAGGTAGGCTGGTACAATTTTGGTCAAACACATTTTTAGTAACTAAAACTTGTCGGTTATCAACAACTAATAGTTATAATTCAATGATGCTTGTATCGTAGAAATCATATAAACAGCTCAGTTACAGTGGGCTTATGCCGAAAGGGTGGGTAGCGTCGCGTCGCGTTGAATGGAACGCGACCATTCGTCCAAAGCCCCCCCCCCCCCCCCCCCCCCCCCAGTTTTGCCGAAAGGGTGTGTTGGGAGCGTTAAGGCGCGTCAGTTCAGATAACGCTACCAAATGGCACATACGGGGGGGGGGGGGGGGGGGGGGGGGCTTATTCCGAATGTACGCGTTTAGAGAGGCTAAAAGTCATATGCGTACAATGATGTGTACATCAAAGACGCGTCCGTAACTTGCGCCATTTCGATCTCTGAGTTTTCGTTTCGCCACCGCGACGAAACACGTGTTATCCTATGAGAGACCGACTTTTCAAGAAGATGGGATTTTATAGCACATAACATGGTTGATTTATTCAACCGATGCTTAAGGCGTGCGTGCTTCGGATGTTGTACTGTCGATAGCCTTATTATTGTGTTTGTAAAAAATATATGATGTCCGATTCCCACGCTCTAGATTACCGCATTCCGCGCATTCCAGGAAATGGGTTAGTACAACCGCCTCGTTAACGTTGTATTATAATAAGGCTCAGTTGCGAGT
>JBAMJV010005867.1:0-48605 GCA_037951105.1 Echinarachnius parma
TTGTCCTCCGAGCAGGGTCTGATTAATAGACAAGGCGATGTGCGCTTACAGCAGTGATCGCTGGACTGAGCCGCGTCAGCGGCGAGGCCTCCGATTCTTCTCGGAACCGAGACATGGGTATGGAATCAGAATCGACTCCAAGCTGGGGCATGGAATCAGAATCGACTCCAAGCTGGGGCAGAACCGCCCAAGCCTACTTCATACCAAATAAGAAAATAATCGGACAAGAACTCGGACCTGTAGAGCGGTCACAAGGTAATCTTAACTATTTCTTTATATCATGGTTACCATGGCAACCATGAATCCGCCCCACACCAAAATCAATAGGCTTCATCCTCTTTCCTTAATACACCTTCATACCAAATAAGAAAATGATCGGACAAGAACTCGGACCTGTAGAGCGTTCACATGGTAATCTTAACTATTTCTTTATATCATGGTTATCATGGTTACCATGGCAACCAGGACTCCGCCCCACACCAAAATCAATAGGCTTCATCCTCTTTCCTTAATACACCTTCATACCAAATTAGAAAATGATCAGACAAGAACTCGGATCTATAGAGCGTTCACAAGGTAATCTTAACTATTTCTTTATATCATGGTTACCATGGCAACCAGGACTCCGCCCCACACCAAAATCAAAAGGCTTCATCCTCTTTCCTTAATACACCTTCATACCAAATTAGAAAATGATCGGACAAGAACTCGGACCTGTAGAGCGTTCACAAGGTAATCTTAACTATTTCTTTATATCATGGTTACCATGGCAACCAGGACTCCGCCTCACACCAAAATCAATAGGCTTCATCCTCTTTCCTTAAGACACCTTCATACCAAATTAGAAAATGATCGGACAAGAACTCGGACCTGTAGAGCGTTCACAAGGTAATCTTAACTATTTCTTTATATCATGGTTACCATGGCAACCAGGACTCCGCCCCACACCAAAATCTAAAGGCTTCATCCTCTTTCCTTAAGACACCTTCATACCAAATTAGAAAATGATCAGACAAGAACTCGGACCTGTAGAGCGTTCACAAGGTAATATTAACTATTTATTTATATCATGGTTACCATGGCAACCAGGACCGCGCCCCACACCAAAATCAATAGGCTTCATCCTCTTTCCTTAATACACCTTCATACCAAATTAGAAAATGATCGGACAAGAACTCGGACCTGTAGAGCGTTCACAAGGTAATCTTAACTATTTCTTTATATCATGGTTACCATGGCAACCAGGGCTCCGCCCCACACCAAAATCAATAGGCTTCATCCTCTTTCCTTAATACACCTTCATACCAAATTAGAAAATGATCGGACAAGAACTCGGACCTGTAGAGCGTTCACAAGGTAATCTTAACTATTTCTTTATATCATGGTTACCATGGCAACCAGGACTCCGCCCCACACCAAAATCAATAGGCTTCATCCTCTTTCCTTAATACACCTTCATACCAAATTAGAAAATGATCGGACAAGAACTCGGACCTGTAGAGCGTTCACAAGGTAATCTTAACTATTTCTTTATATCATGGTTACCATGGCAACCAGGACTCCGCCCCACACCAAAATCAATAGGCTTCATCCTCTTTCCTTAATACACCTTCATACCAAATTAGAAAATGATCGGACAAGAACTCGGACCTGTAGAGCGTTCACAAGGTAATCTTAACTATTTCTTTATATCATGGTTACCATGGCAACCAGGACTCCGCCCCACACCAAAATCAATAGGCTTCATCCTCTTTCCTTAATACACCTTCATACCAAATTAGAAAATGATCGGACAAGAACTCGGACCTGTAGAGCGTTCACAAGAAAATCTCTGCGGCGGACGCGGCGGACGCGGCGGACGCGGCCGCGGCGGCGGCGGCGGCGGCGGCGGCGGCGGCGCGACGAGGCCAAATCCATAGTATCCCCCGAAGTGGTTCGGGGGATACAATGAATGTATCAATAAAAAAATACAAAATGAATCAATGAACAAATTAATACATTTTCAATTTTCAATTAATTTCAAGTTCGATTTCATTTTATTGGTCCAAGATTGGAAATTCTTTGTGTAAACATGCATTGAACATATGAATGAAAATACAGAATGAATTTATCTAGAAATATACAAATAGTTTTCTAAAACTCACTCGCTGGTGTTGACAAAGACCTCTTGATGTAGGGGGATCTTCCAGAGAGCCTTGAAGATGATACTGATGTGATAGCGGATGCTGAACTTGTCATAGAACTCACTACTGGCTCCAGTCGTCTCAATGTCTACAAATAAAATTAAACAAAGAAAATATATAACAATTTTGATTGCAGAAAATATAATAAGCATTAAAAACAATACAGATACATGATACTAGTCTGAAGCTGTTTTATTATACATGTACGACAGATAGATAGCACAAACACAAGCAAATTAATTTTGGTGGGGGAAAATGTAAAAGAACCACATTGTACATTAAACTCTTAAATTGTTAAAATGGATTTCATAATCTGTCCTACTATAAATTGAGACAACTTTATGGATCCTGACAAAATGTATCCATTTTCATGTTAGATATTGTATGTGCACATCTACAAATCAACGCACAAATTTGCATTCAAATAGTGCACAAAAGAAAAACCTTACAAGAAATAGTGCATGTGGGACTGACCTGTGTAGAATTTCATGAGGGCAGGAACCAGGTGAGGAATGGCTAGTGAGTGGAGCTGGATGGCCTCAAAGAGCTTGGAAGTCTTGGGTTGGACAGCAGGACTTAGCACAAAGAATACCTGCACCGGGGAAAAGACAATTGAAACACGAATAGATTTGCCGCTTGAATACATTTTACTTCAACATAATGACTCAAAATCAAGGTTAATTATTCAACAGGTCAACCATCAAAAGAAACATCTAACCAATGAATGGCTAGTGAGTGGAGCTGGATAGCCTCAAAGAGCTTGGAAGTCTTGGGTTGCACGGCCGGACTTAGCACAAAGAATACCTGCACCAGGGAAAAGGGAAAATGAAAAGAAAAGAAACTTTTGCTGCTTGAATAAATGTTTTACTTCTTGAAGAAAATGTTTCACAGCTGGATGGCCTCGAAGAGCTTGGCAGTCTTGGGTTGGCCAGCAGGACTTAGCACAAAGAATACCATCACCGGGGAAAAGAAATTTAAAAAAAACAAACATTATTTCTTGAATGAAATGTTTCACTTTTTGTTCAACATAATAACTCAAAATCAAGGTTATATTGCCTTCTCCATTCTATAAATGCTGAGCGCCTGGCTAGAGGGCAGAAGGTACCATTTTTAAAGTCCTTGGTATGACCCGGTCTGGGTTCGAACCCGGGACCTCCCATGCATAAGGCGGACACTCTAACCGCTAAGCCACCATGCGCGGTTTTGGGTTGTAGTATCTTACATGAATTCTAGGTATCTAGAAATCAGTTTTCCACAGTACAAAAGAATGAATAAAAACTTGGAAAGTATTCATAAAAATGAGAAAGCTGTAACTGATACATCAAAATGAACACAGCTCGAGCTTGAAACCTTACCTCTACAAGTTTTGCGACTAGGTACGGGTTGCGCAGGTAGTGTCCTGAGCACATGAAGACGAGTAGGAAGGGCACCATGTCATGCTGCGCAGTGTCCTCCAAGATCTGGGGCATGTGTCTGCAATGAGAAGCATTATGATATTAGATAGGTTCAAGGGATCTAGTAGGAAGGGCACCATGTCATGCTGCGCAGTGTCCTCCAAGATCTGGGGCATGTGTCTGCAATGAGAAGCATTATGATATTAGATAGGTTCAAGGGATCTAGTAGGAAGGGCACCATGTCATGCTGCACAGTGTCCTCCAAGATCTGGGGCATGTGTCTGCAATGAGAAGCATTCAGGGAAAAAAATATAAATTCTTTTTCAGGGGCTACTTTTCACAACCTTGCCTGCATTAAAATAACATTCTAAAACTTGTTTTGTAATGAACTCTATGCAAATTTACTGGGGCTCTTTTTTGGCATTTTGGGGGCAAATTCGCCCTGGGCCCCAGTGTATTTTTGTCAATGGAATCATTATGATAATAGGTTAAAGGGATCTAGTAGCTTTGTTTGCATGTGCAAAAAGTTGATGAATGGTTGATGAAATGTATATTCTTGTGATCTGGTATGTACACTAAGTAATGTGTAAAATTGTATTATATTGCCGAGTGATGAGCGAAAATGTAAAGTGATATTTGCTGACTCATTGCACTGACTTTGTACAGTTATAACTTTCCAGTAAATATCTTTTTAATGGGAAATTTGAAGAAAAAAACTAAACCTGCTCCATGCTTCTTTTAGTCATACGAATACAACAAGGTAGGAGAGAACCACTAGAGTTCTAAGTAAAAATTGAGGATTTGGAAAATGTTTAAATTTTATCTCATCTTGTATGAAAAAGCATCATACATGTATCTTTCCAAAAGTAATATTTGAGATGGCGATCATGTACTGATATCATCGCAAGATACATCTAAATGATGTGTGATAATTCACAGAAAAAGAACACTGTTTACCTAGAGGGAAAAGAGAAAATTAATGTTAGATTTTATCACCTCCATAATCAAAGGGGACATGTTCAAAATTAAAACCTGTTACCATAAAGCCAAACAACAAGTGAGTATGGTTGAATTTGTCATAGGTAACGGATCACTTTCAGCATTTAAGCCACAGTGACTATTACTCTAGTCATAGGATGATTGCAAGCCAGTACACTATGAGTGCATCATCTCCACTCCCTGAGGAGCATTCCTTCCAATCACCTCATTAAGAAGATAATTTATTCATGGGCTTTCACCTTCCACTGAGTTTCCCACATTTACATAAATTCCCCCGATGATTAAGTATGGCCCTGTTTCATAAAATTTGTCCAATTGTTGTAAGTGACCAATTATTGTAACGACCATGGCAACAGCTGAAATACTTGATGCTGTTTGGCTGTTACTACGGCAGTGTGGATTCATATACAAAGAAAAGTACTTACTGTACAACAAAGAGAAGAAACTCTGCAATATCCTCTATGTAATACTCAGGCAGTGCAGCAAACACGGGTGGAATGTCTGAGGGAAGTGGCAATCTGTAATAGAGAAGAAAGAATGAGAAATAAATCTTCAATAGAAATAATTGTCAATCATCACTCATATTAAAGAAAGAATGAGAAATAAATTTTCAATAGAAATAATCGTCAATCATTACTCATATTTCTATTGTTAATCAAATGTTTTCCAGAAAATAACAGAGCCAATCTGCAAAAGAAAGTTTATATTAAACTAGATGGATCTTCGACTGCGCGCAGTCGAAAATGATGCCTCCGCCATTACGCGATTTATATCAAGCCCAAATCAACATGTACACTGAATTGATTCTGTCAACTCAATTTTGATGATCACAAGCTATTTTTGCATATATAAAGAGGTCTGTGACCTTTGACCTTTGACCACATGACCCCAAAATCTAATCAGATCATCGGCCACCCAAGATACATACATGTACCAAGCTTGGTCAGAATCCGTCAATCCGTTCTTGAGAAAACGCGATCACAAGCTATTTTTGCATATATAATGAGCTCTGTGACATTTGACCTTTGACCTCATGACACCAAAATCTAATCAGATCATCGGCCCCTCAAGATACATACATGTACCAAGTTTGGTCAGAATCCGTCAATCCGTTCTTGAGATAACGCGATCACGAGCTGTTTTTGCATATATAATGAGCTCTGTGACCTTTGACCTTTGACCCCATGACCCCAAAATCTAATCAGATCATCGGCTTTCCAAGATACATACATGACCCAAGTTTGGTGAAAATCCGTCAATCGGTTCTTGAGATAACGCGATCACGAGCTGTTTTTGCATATATAATGAGCTCAGTGACCTTTGACCTTTGACCTCATGACCCCAAAATCTAATCAGATCATCGGCCCCTCAAGATACATACATGTACCTAGTTTGGTCAGAATCCGTCAATCCGTTCTTGAGATAACGCGATCACGAGCTGTTTTTGCATATATAATGAGCTCTGTGACCTTTGACCTTTGACCTCATGACCCCAAAATCTAATCAGATCATCGGCCCCCCCCAGATACATACATTACCCAAGTTTGGTGAAAATCCGTCAATCGGTTCTTGAGATAACGCGATCACGAGAACGGGACGTACGTACGGACGTACGGACGGACGTACGGACGTACGGACGGACGGACAACCCGAAAACATAATGCCTCCGGCTACTTCGTTGCGGAGGCATAACAATGAATAGTTTTATTCAACAACACATAGAATCATATTATTCATATTTCAAGCCCTTTATTATAAAACAAAAGAAAAGTGATGAATCTGCATAAAGTAGCAATTTCATATTGTTTTAAAGATGACACTTGTATTAATCATTCATACAACATAAGAGGGAGGATATTATACATTATTGACTGCTATGAGGGGCATATGGAAAATTATAGGCCCAAGGTGATATCAAAACCATGATATGACCCGAGGCGCTTGATTACCCTGGGCCTTCAATAACTGCGCGTATTGCACTACTTTTCCATTCATAATTACGCGCATTAACAACTAAATACGTACATTACACATACAGTGGGCACAGGATTCAAAATATGCCTGCTTGTTGAATGACAAATTACTGTCGCGACCACAGACGGACAACGATGCAAAACGTGTACCTGTCCATTTTAAGAATTTTGAATTTGAAAAACGCCATGCTATACATACAATCCATGTCTAGAATATTCTTTGGAACTTATTGATATTCACAGGTAAAATATATTCTGTATTTCTTTTTAAATTGCTCTTTCGGAGATTGGTTCAAGTATTTTATCGCAAGCTAAAACAAGATCTCCGCTCACAGAGAGGCTTTTATAACACGCATCTCTATGGACATTTTGTGAAAAAAAATCAATATGATATATAACATTGTTCTCGCAAAGTTGAACAATTATCTAATTGCCCAATCGGGCGAGCCAACCTGGCAATTAATGCAATTTGACTTGCCCAACACAATTTTTGTGCTAGTGTCGAGCCCTGGCTATGTACTTACACAGGGCCGTTTGGGCCAACAAGTCTGACTAGCAGAGACATAACAGTCCCGTAGAACTGGAAGCATCCTCGAAGGAGATTCTCGTGCAGTAGACCAGCATCGGCACACACTTTGGCCTTCTCGATTTTCTGACATGCAAAGAGGAAAAGAAGACAGAAACTTATATATTTCCCACTACCTATAAGATATTACTTGATAACTTATATATTTCCCACTATCTAAAGGGGACTTGATAACTTATATATTTCCCACTATCTAAAGGGCACTTGACTCTCTTCACACATGTTACAATTGAGTTTGCTTTTCATTGTTGCAGCACAAAATAGACATTTCAGGCATATTTGTGCGCCAATGGCATCAAGTTACCAATTTGCATATATTATTTATGAACAAAATCATTGTAAATTACAACAGTTTGAAATATCATTGTATTGTTGCATATATGTGACTTTTGAAAATGTTTTATTTCTTTTCATCATTTAATCTACTGCAATTTATCAAATGAACTTAAAAATCATCCAGACATTTACAGTAAGCCTGTGAACAATTTGTGTCTGAATTAAAGGGATAGTTGAGTTGCAATAAAGAGAGTAGTTTTGGTCAAACTGAATTTTAGTAAACAAAACCTGCACCATTACATTACAAGCTAATAGCTCGAAAGGAATACAAAATTACAAATGACTAAGTAAAAAGCCTGTTATCATTTTAAAAAGAGCTGTTAAAACTCAAGAGGCCGTTCTCTAAACACTCATCGGTTTCAACCATTTTAAATAAAATATTGTGCATGTGATGTTTTGTTGAAATAGTGATTAGATAGAGAGAGTATCAACAACTATTTAAAAACCTCTTTTGTCAATTTTTGAAAAAAGGAAGCATTTAAAAAAAAGTTCTAACAGCTGGCTCAAAATTATTTAAATAAAATATTGTGCATGTGATGTTTTGTTGAAATAGTGATTATATAGAGAGGGAATCAACAACTATTTAAAAACCTCTTTTGTAATTTTTTGAAAAAAGGAAGCATTTCAAATAAAGTTCTAACAGCTGGCTCAAAATTATTGAATAATTGTGGGGCCCCACAAGTATTACAAATCGTTATGTTTATGTTCAGCCATTTCTGAACCGATTCTGATCAAATAAAGTTTACTCTGTCATTAAAATTGATGCTCTTTCGAATTTGACACTCAGTTTTTCATTATCTCACAAAAAATTATTTTGTGTAACGCCCTCTATACCAAAACTCAACTATCCCTTTAACATTTTCTGCAAGTACTAGACAGTAATTTACATACCTTTGTTTGTGCCTTCCAGCGCTCCAGGAGCTGTCTGTTGCGTCGTTCCAGCGGAGTCCCCTTCCAGGTCGGCTCTTGGTTCTGCAGGTCATCTGTGAGGCGCGACAGCTCGCGCAGCGTGCGTATACGCTGTGAATAGTGGCGGCAGGCCGGTAGTAGCGCTAGGTGTTGGCACTGGAGCGTCATGAAGTAGCACTCTGTCGGAAACTTGGGCTCAACCCACGTTTCGGGCTCTGCAAAGGAAAAACAAAGCATTCCAACATAAAGATGACTAAGCTTATAACACACATTTGCTATAAATTATACAACAAAGGGTTACATTTTAACGAATTGTACACAATTGCTGCCAAAAGTGGTGGCACATACATAGAAGCTGGCAGTGTAGTGTCATTCAGTAGTCACTCTGTACCGAATTTGGTCTTAACCTATGTCTCGGGCCCTGCAATTACTACGGAAGCATTCAAACGTGAAGATGAATAAGCAGACATACCCCATATCCACTTTTAGCATTTAAGTTAGCTGTTATGTTTTGGGGGTAATTTTCTTCTTCGACTGGCCAAATTAAGAGAACCTGAAATTAACAAAAGTATGGGCCGGTATGAACACACAATTTTATTAGAATTTTAACAAAAAATAACAATGAGAACAATAAGACTTACTGATGGTTTTGAGCCACTCCTGGACCTCCTGCTCCATCATCTTCATCCTGGTCTCCTGGGAGACGTCGATGCGAGCCTTGGGGTGGTGGGTGTAGAGGACGTCCACCTTGCCTAGTTGGATCTTCTGGCTCAGCTTATGGAAGATGGCTAACAGGTTGAGCATGAATCCGTCGCCTGCGACTTGGCTTTCATCAACCTGCCACAAATTAGGTACAGAGAATCAATCAATTTAATTACAAACAGAAAGAAATTCTCTATCGGTTCTAAAGACATTGATGTGGGCCTTGGGGTGGTGGGTGTAGAGGACGTCCACTTTGCCTAGCTGGATCTTCTGGCTCAGCTTATGGAGATTGCTAGAAGGTTGAGCATGAATCCATCGCCTGTGACTTTTATCAACCTAATCAGCAAATATTATGCAACAAAATAACTGTATATTTGTGCCTGTATATTCAACAAAGGATGCTCCGTGCTTTTTATCACATCAACTCAGATGTCCACTGAGCATGCAGTGTTTAATATACGTCAGTTAAGGGCAAAAGTATACATGTATATCACATTCATAATATATCAGACAAAAAATAAATTTAATGAAATGAAATGAAATGGATTTATTGTCAATAATAATCTGTTCAATATTTACAATTTACAATATATATATCGTAGTACAGATTAAAGGGACTTAGTAACATTGTCCAAATCCTCAAAATAAAATTTTAATTCTAGTGGTTCCCTTACACCTTGTTGTATTCGTATTAACAATAAAATCACGGGACAGGTTTCGGTTTTTCAAATTTCCCTTTCGTTACAAAGATATGTATGATTGAAGTATTCATATAAGAAAAACTCCGGGCGAGTTTTTCTTCCGTGTACAAAGTGAGTGCAGTGAGTTACTGAATATCACTTTGCATTTTTGCTCATTACTTGGCCATACAATGTCCATTTGACTTGAAATTTTCACACAATACCCTGTGGACATATGAGATAACAACAATATACATTGCATCAACCATTCATCACTTTTTGGACATGTCAACAAAGTTACTAGATCCCTTTAATGATACATCTTGAAATTAAAAAATACAATAGCAAAATCAACAAAAGGGGTTAACAAAATAGCACAATGCTAATCGAGGTTAGCCCCGATAATTATAAATTACACAAACAAAAATACATTTTCAGCTGAACTAACTTATTTACACTATGTACATAAATTGATATTGTATCAAGGAAAAACTAAATTATTTGTTATTATAAATTATAAATTATTTGTTATTAATTATTATCTAATGATATCAAAACAATACCTGCATTTGTGACCTCTTGTTGTTTCGGGACAGCACATTGGCCAAATAACTCAGCATAGCTTCCCTCGTGTCTGCATTGACTAGCACACTGTGCACGATGTGGTGCTGATCAACCTGCAGGGACAACAGTGTTCAATCAATTCAAATAGTGAAATAATACTTAATGACAATAATATGGGTCAGACAGGATGTTATCTAGGGCCCTGTTTCATGAAAGGGTCTTAGCTAAGACCGTTGTCATATCTTATCTGGCGTGGAGCTGAGGTGCGTTGTGTAGCTTTGTGTAGTAGTTACTAGCTAAGATCTAGCACCAGATAAGATTATAAGACAACGGTCTTAGCTAACACCCATGGCTCTTAGTTAAGACCATCTTAACTGTCACGTGACTGTGACTGATCTATGGACATACGGATGGCGTTTGTTTCGATCACAAAGGACAAGGTTGGAAGTATAACAGCAAAGACGATTTCATGCAACACGTGTTGCCGTAAATGTCAAAGTTAAACCAAGGTTGTGTACGAAAACAGCTATATAATAATGGCTCCGGCTGCTTCGTCGGCGGAGGCATAAAAATCCCCAGTGTAATAAAATAAGAGTCAGAAAGAAGCCAAGCAAAAACTTTGTCAGGGCACAAAGTGACCAAAGTGTTATCATCCAAGTCAAAAAGAGAGTTTATAATGCTCACCCTGACTTGATCCAGTAATCTTTGAAGCGTCTCGGTTGCCAGACGGGAGTTGCTGTCAATTGGTGTCCCGAAGTACTTGTCTGCGACTCTTTGCTGATACAGAATGAAAGAGAAAGAAAGAATAAACTTGAAATTGGTACAAACCATATTTTGTAGTTTCATGTTTATTGAAATTTTTAGCTTAAAGGGATAGTTGAGTTCTGTTAAAGAGAGTACAGTTTTTGTCAAACTGAATTTTTGTAACCAAAACCTGCACCATTACATTACAAACTAATAGAACATAACTCCACAATGCTCAAAAGGAATTCAAAACTACAAATGACTAAGTAAAAAGCATGTTATCATTTTTAAAAAGAGCCATTAAAACTCAAGAGGGTGCTCTCTAAACACTCATCGGTTTCAACCATTTACAATAAAATATTGTGCATGTGATGTTTTGATGAAATAGTGATTAGATAGAGAGATAATCAACAACTATTTAAAAACCTCTTTTGTAAATTTTTTAAAAGAGGAAGCATTTTTTAAAAATTTGAACGGCTGGTTCAAAATTCTCTAATTAATGTGGGGCCCCACATTTATTACAAATGGTTATGTTTTTGTATAATTCTGCCATTTCTGAACCGATTTTGATCAAATAAAGTTTATTCTGTGATTAAAATTGTATGCTCTTTCGAATTTGACACTCAGTTTTTCATTATCTCCACAAAAAAATTATTTAGTGTAGCGCCCTCTATACCAAAACTCAACTATCCCTTTAAGCAGAAAAAAAGATAGTAAGCTTGGTAAGTTTGGTACTTGGTAGTTGTATCCTCCTGAATACTCCATAGGAGTTATAAGCTGTTGGTGTTTTTTTTAGCTGGTTGCTTTTTCAAGATCATACACAGATTCATATCATGCCTTTCATAATCTTTTGTATGGACAATAAGGCCAAGTGGTCACGAAGCCAGGACTTTGGAAATATAAGTCCAGTGCTCAAAATTAGCGTAGGCCTGCTGGCCCGGAGCCACTAAACTTTACCTCCGAGCCACACAATTTCATTGATCCTAAATTCTACTGGCTCGTTTGGGCAACCAAATTTAACAGAATTTGTTATGTATTTCTTTGTTTGGGGCCACCAGATTGAAGTTTCGGGCCACTCATAGTGGAACAATCTTGTTTCTACTTGCCCGGCTGGGCCACAAGGCAAAAAGGTTAATTTCTAATAAGCACCACTCAAGATAATAGATATTCATGTATACCCGTTTGCTGATTTTAATTATGTACACATGTTGGCTAATTAGTTGTTTTTGTTTTTTTGCTGTGTGTAGATTATTTTTGAATGTGCCCTAAGCATTATGCAAAAGATGGAATTGGGGCATTATAAAACTCCTTTACTATTCATTTGTTATCAAATTGAATACCAGTACATTTGAACTTAAATACAACTCTTAGAGACCATCAAAGGGATACAAGATTTGACTTTATTTATAAACAGATGGTTTCTAAACGAGATTTGACTGTACTAGAAACATTGCTAGAACTTGCCTGCTTGCCCAGGGCAAGTAAAAATTGATGTTGGGCAAATAAATTTTAAAAATAGACTAGTTTGCTTGCCCCATCGGACAACTTAAATTTCTCTTCAACTGCGAGAGTATAATGGAATTTGTTACATGTAGTAAATTTCATCTAAAAGTAAGCAGGCATGTAAATCTTCTGTTTGGCCAAGTCAAATTTGAAATGATTTTACTTGCCCAAAATGGGCTAGTAGATAAAAAGGTTAGTGTGGAGGCTTGTAAACTTACATCATCTTCAGCGAAGACTGAAAGGCGCAGAACAGCACCAAGAAGAGAGAGCTGTTCCACCTCACGTCCTGCAGCACTGCTCACAGCATCGGGCAGCCATAGGGTGGAGCGAGCCAGCTAGACAGGGAGAGGGGGGAAATGAATCATTTGTACTTCGCTAGCCAAAATAAATGCAAAATCTAAGGCCTATCAAAGGTTTAAGGTGGATGGGGTCGTAGCCGACCTCTCATGACCCTGCAGCACTGCTCACAGCATCAGGCAGCCATAGGGTGGAGCGAGCCAACTAGACAGGGAGAGGGGGGAAATGAATCATTTGTACTTCGCTAGCCAAAATAAATGCAAAATCTAAGGCCTATCAAAGGTTTAAGGTGGATGGGGTCGTAGCCGACCTCTCATGACCCTGCAGCACTGCTCACAGCATCGTGCAGCCAGAGGGTGGAGCGAGCTATTACTAGATAGGTAGAGGGGGGAAATGAAGCATTTAAACAGTACACAAAATATCATTTTGTCACCTAGGTAAATGTACTATAAACTGGGGTAACTTTGGACATTATTTTGTTTTAGTTTTAAGAGATTTGTTTTTGTCTACTGTATTCTTCATACTATGTTACCAGTCAAAAACACAAAAATAATCCCCCCAAAATAGAGAACTATTTTGTCCAAAGTCACCCTTCTATCCAATAATACTTAAATTTATTAACAACTCTGAAACAAGATGTTGAATGATATCCTTCCAAAGGGACATACTTACAAGGTTGCATATAGGTCTTGCATTTCCGTCTTTTATTCTACAAAGTTCACTTAAAATCTGAAAGAAAATAAAGACACAAATATACAAAATTAGAAGAAGTCACTATTGCTATACCTTGCATCCTCATAACATACATGTACATGTAGATGCAGGTGTACAAATAAAGGCATGTTTTTCTTACAAATTTTCAGAGATACCCTTACCATATTGCTCAAACCAGGGCTTTTATTGATATGATGACATAAATGGTACCCTGGGGTACCAAAGGAAAATCCGCCATTTTGTTTAATTTTTTTTTTTTTTTTTTTAGGGCTGTACTCTGGGTATAGCGTGCATACAAGCGCGAGCTGCACTGCATGCACAACGCAATAGCTACGATACGGTTGGACGCAAGATGGCGCTACACAATGCAGTACCCCGGGGTACTGCGTGTGTCATCATATTCATAAATTTTACAGATTTTCCTGTTGCAATATTCAATCATTTGAATCATATAATTATATTGTTGTTCATTATTTTGACTAGAGCTACTGACCATGAGTGGATTCCTGAACTCTTCTGTTGATAGGGAGCTACGTTGAAGGCTTTGTATAAGGCCCATCACCACTGGCAGGAAAATCTGAATGAAGAAAGAAACATTATACAGATGTTAACTGGTGGTGGAGGGAATATCACAGAATATTCCTCTCCGAGGGATTTGAAATGCTATTGAGGTACCTATTGTCTTCACGAAATAGCATTTCAAATCCCGAGGGAGCATTCCATGATTCAAGGTCAGAGGTCACCCCTCGTCCCACACAGAATCCTCATCAATTTTTAAGATGATGACTAACGAAGATGAAGGAATTAAGGCAAATGAATTTTGGTGAAACAAAGAAGATCTAGGTTTATCTGCAGGAGCGGTTTAAAACACATGTTGATCAGCCGGCTGCCATCTCAAAGTTATTGTATAAACAACATTTTTTACATGTATGCCACACAAAAAAAGTCTCAAAAATAAAGAATGAACAAATTACATTGTAAGTTTTACAAATCTTGGTTTGTTTGTTATTAGTCTGCGCTTTTCAGCAAAAAATTATATAAATTTCACATCATTGTAGCGAAATATCTTGATGCATTTCATGCCAACGTGAAACTGAGTGTAAGGGACTAACCGCCTTGAATCCTTCGGGGTCGTAATGACTCTGCATAACAAGGTCTTGGAGGAAGCATGGTGGCAGGCTCAGGTCTGTGATCATTGGGAGTAATACCGATGGCTCACTCAGGTTCCTGCAAAGAAATTAGTACAATGGTCATCATTTAAAACTTAAATGAAAAAGAGCAAAGAAAATGGGATTCCTCCGGGATACGAACGCGAGACCTCCGAAAATCCCATTTTCTTTGCTCTTTTTCATTTATATCATATATTTCTGGTCAGTTTCCCTATATGTTTGAATCTTTATAAAACTTAATTTAAAAACTTCATTAAAAAACTTTAAATTTGATGAGAATTAAGGGAACACACTCATGCCTCCCCCAAACAAACAAACAAAACCACAAGATTTGTTTGTCACTTTACTATCATGTAAACAAATATATATATGTTATCATTTGTGTGTATAATATAGATGGAAAATCTAAAATGAGACCAATTATGTTTTAGCCAAATTTTAGCAATTATATCACTACAATATAATTTTCATAAACAAAGCTATAAGTTATCTTGCCAACCAATGACCTTCACATATGTAACAAGATGTGGGACAATTCATCTGTAAACAATTATGATCGTTTGATAGCCATTAAGGAAACATTGACCTTATCTGCATTTCTGCTCTCTACTCAGTAAACACATGTTGGCATGTATTACAAGATATATGGTAAATTCTATAGTTGTTTTGTTATCATGCTCCCTGGGTAGTTGAAATTATGAAAAGGACAATTGTGTAAGTCATAACTGTACCCAAATTACCAAGATGAATTGAAATACAATATTTCTGGTGTCCTAATAGTGTCCTAATGCACATTATAATTATAGAATTATTATTTGTGTTATTATTATTACCTAGGCTGAGTGAACAATCCTTGTAAAACCAGGGCTGCATGGCAAATGCATTGATGTCTTGTGGCTTGTAATAGTTCTCTCAAGGCTGGGTGCTGACGGTATGTCTGAAAAAGGTGAAACCAAAACATTAAATAATCATTGATTTATACATTTTTACAGGTGTATTTGTACATGTGCGTCATCACCACCACCACCACCACCGTCACCGCCGCCGCCGCCGCCGCCACCACCACCGCCACCACCACCACCACCACCACCACCACCACCACCATCATCTTCATCATCATCATCAACATCATCATCATCAACATCACATCATCTCACCTCAGATGATGACCTCTCCTCGGCAGCAGCCCTTTGGAAACATTGCACCAGGTAGCTCAGCATCTCAGACTCCCTCTGACCGTGCAGTACGGGAGACATGGACACCGACGATATGGAAGATTGCGACTCACTGAAAAAAATAAACATGAGCAAAAATTAATGTTAAAGGACCTAAAGAATACAACGTACTTTGACACTTATTCCATAGTTGATGACTTGAAACATAGGTCTGCCGAAAAAAAATCCATTAAAATAAACACAGTAGTGATTTAAGACTAGTTTTCTGATGCCAAATCTCACTTAGCATCCAGTTTACGCCCCACCCACATTTAGCATCGTTCCTTTGATGAAAATCATTTTTAAAGATTGCATTTCTGACCCAGAATAAATGTCATTTTCTCAACACAATTTATAGAAACACCGCACCTGTTTATCTTCCGATCAAGAGAACATACACATATCATTTTTCAAGGATAACATTTTGAGACGTTGACCAGTACTTACTTGCCACTACTAGATGAGGAGCTTGTAGATTGTGATTTAGGCAGGTTAGAGAAGGGATTGCCGCTTGTTGCATGCAGTGAAAGAATCTCCATCAGAACTAGACATACTAGGTCCTCCATACTCCCGAACACTGGGTAGGGGATGAAATAACAATCATAATGACAAATTGACAATGCCAAAATTCAAACCAAAATGATAACAGCAATTACTATTTGTGTAAAAACATGTAATGCATGCATGTGTATTATCATCTCTATCATCATAATTACCATCACTGTTTATTATCACATCATCAATATTATCATCACCAACATCAGATCTACATGCACACATACCCAGTTCCCCATACTCCCGAATCATCATCATCATAACTGTTACCTTTGCTTGGATCTTCTGCAAACTCTGCAGCCAGTTCTTTGAGGTAGAAGACCCCCGGTCCCTGCTCCTTCCATGATATATGGAACACTTTGGATGTCGTTGTGAGAAGCGTGTGTTCACTAACGCCACAGAGAAGCAGCTATAGACAAAACAGAGAAGGAACAAAATGGTCACATTAAAAACCACCAATCTATGGCCCTTCATAGCTCAGTTATAAGACGACCCCCGGTCCCTGCTCCTTTCACAACATATGGAACACTTTGGACATTATTGTGAGAAGTGTGTTCACTAACGCCACAGAGTAGCAACTATAGACAAAACAGGGACTAGAATATACAAGGATTCATACTTTTCTTCAAAATGATGTTTAAGCGATTCCTTGTTATTTGTAGTACATGGAGGAGAATGTTGATTATGTTGATAAATAATGTAATCTTCACTACTAAAATTCCAAGAGCATTACACCAATTTGCAAAAAACAATTTTGTGTGTGGTACTGGGCAATAAAGTTCATGGTACCAAATATTTGCTTAATTTTAAAGATGACACAGAAATTATGCATAATATTACAAATTTTGTTTAGCAGGGGTTGTGCATACGCAGTTCAGACTATTTGTTAGTAATTTAATTGGAATTTAACAAATTCTTTCTACCAGAATTCAAGATTATCTTTAAAAAGATAAAAACAGAAACCAAGTCTTACTCGAGGGGGAGACTTCTTCTTGGCTGACGGTACATCCTCCACTTCTGTTGTCTCTATACCAGAGTCCACATCCATTTGGGAGAAAGAACTGCACATAGAACAAAAATGCAAACAAAATTAAGTCGAGAGAAAAGTTAATTTTATGTAATAATATGTGACTAGACATGCATGTAGCAAAACCCTGCACTTGTCGGTAACATTTTTGTTTTAGATTTTCAAGTCATGAGAAAGAATTCATCACAAGCGTTCATTTGATATCTTCTTTTAAACATCTAATAATATTTGGTCAAGATATGAGTGTTTCAATTAAACAAATATAAAGTAAGTCTTTTACATACATTATGTGAACTTAAAATGCCATGTACACGGACCTTGTACTCCTTTGCAAGCAATTATTTCCGGCAGCCATATACATTGCAAGGTGCACAGTCAAAGTCTTCTAGGGATCAGTCCTGGCCCTGTTGCCGTAAACAAGTTCCAATCGATTGTAAAGTTGCAATTAATTAAAAGTCAGATCCTGGACTAAATACACAATCTGATTGGTTCCGAAGTGCATATTTTCTAACTTGCAATTGATTGCAACGTTACAACCGATTGCCACTCTTTCTGCAACAGGGCCCTGAAACAGGTCAACTCAATTCAATACAATTTTGCGTGTTGTAATGAGAAGTTTGAGAGCCCTGTTAAACACTCACCCAGAGTCGCAAGAGTCGACGTCCATGCTCTGCGGAACATCCAGGCTCCCTACCCCACTGCTACCCTGGCTCTGCCCCTGGCCCAGCCCACTGGGGGGCTCCTCAGTGATGGGTGATTGGCTGCTGCTTGCACTGCTACTGATGCTCTGGCCACGCTCCATAGGGCTACCACGCTTCAGCTCTTGAGATGAGTTTGGAGAATCTGCCATTTTTATGATTGTTTAGGGGGAGGAGAAAGGAGACAGAGCAAATCAAAGTATGTCAAGAACATGATTACAGTGCAGAGAATGGATATCAATATCTATCTTGATTGTTCAACCAAGTACTCCTACGGTTGATGTTGCTCTAGCTGCATTTGGGGGGATACCAAACATCAATTCTTGAGATTGGTTTCAAGAATCTGCATGGTGGTGGGAGAGAATTAAGAGTGCAACTAAAAGTTCAGGCAATTTGCTACAATTAGTTGTTATTATCAGAAAAGAATGAAAAGCAATACCATTTCACTTTTCAACTACAGGTATATGCTTCCACTGTTGCTAATTATGGTTTGGCTCCATTACATGTATATTGGACTATCAGTTTCACATCTTGACTTTGACTTTATGATTCTGAATGTTTTTCTTTTTTTTTTATTGCAAAGCAGGGGAAAGCAACAAGAGCAATTGTAACAAGTTAATACTGGAAAGCAATCACATTTTTGTTCTTAACTAGATGCTTACAATGGTGCATGTCACTGGACCCCTTTTAACTGTTCTACCCCTTTTACAACTTTTGTGAACACTTTGGTGAAACAGAACTGAGAAAATACTGAATAGGGTACAGGAAAGATACATGCATGTATCAAATATCAACTTAAAGGGTACCACCACCCAAAAATAATATTTGTGTAAATGAAAGGTAGCATCTTTAGTAGTCCATTCCATCAATAAGTTCAGAAAAATATGTTTCCAGAAAGAAAAAAATATAATTGGAAAACGCATCGCAATTCTAAAGCATCCATTCACTGAATAGGGTACAGGAAAGATACATGCATGTATCAAATATCAACTTAAAGGGTACCACCACCCAAAAATAATATTTGTGTAAATGAAAGGTAGCATCTTTAGTAGTCCATTCCATCAATAAGTTCAGAAAAATATGTTTCCAGAAAGAAAAAAATATAATTGGAAAACGCATCGCAATTCTAAAGCATCCATTCATGGGTCTGCGTGTACGAAGACTACCTTTGTCCAGAGCGAACGAATCTTCCGGGATTCTATTGTCTCCAAACGTATGCTCTGATTACACGATGATTGATTTAGAAATACATTTATCATGATATTGGCTTGTTTGACTTTTTACCTGTGGAGAATGCCCCCAGCATTGCTCCGGCTGAAGAAGAATCAGAAATAGGAGGTAACACTGCTTTTGTTGGGGAAGTAGGGGTGGTGGAACTGGTAGATGCCCCTCCCTCCTGACCAGGGGATGCCGTGGGACTTGCCCCTAATCCAGGGCTTCTGTCCAACCTGGCAAGACGCCGGCGGCGAATCTATGATGATCGGGAGAAACATTAAAAATAACAAATTTGTTTTGGTTGTTTTGGGTAAAATTGCTTTTGAAAGAGATAAGAGAAATAACCTTGTGGCATATTAATCCTTATTTTAATTTTCCATGTGATATTTGTGTACTTTTTATCACGAATATGTATGTTTGTTGTAACTGTAAGTTGTATTTTGCAATAAGGTATTTTCTGCGTAGAATGTAATTTTATGGGCTACCTACTGAATTTAGGGGGCTATTTTGAAAATTAGGGGGGAAAATCGCCCTCAGCCCTCGTATATTTCCTACCCTGTTGAAGGGCCAGGTAAATCGGTAAATAATAGATCCAATCATAGCATGACATACACTTGTTATACTGATCTCTTACGTTGAAGAAACATTGGACAAAAATACATTTTTATTTCACTTTTGTAAACTGTTTACTTAATACTTTACCAATACACACAATGTTGACTTTTTAATATAAAGAAACCCACTTCGCAAAATAAATGATGTCCCAAAGCGGCTTTGCCAAAGGGCAAAAACATCCATCAGCATCATTTAGCACCTTATAATTTCTTCTGTATATTTCCTGTTTAATTCTTAAAATTATATTAAACTCCTGACATATGGTCAACGTCAGCGATCTGAAGCAGTCACTGATTTGTTTATTAGACCTGTGTGGTCGTCGTTAGGAGCCTGTGTGGCATTAGGTTAGATATAGGTTAGGAACGAGGAAAGCTTGCGTACTTATTGACGGTTTCGAATGGGTTCGAGGCGACTCACGCCGGGGCTCGGTGCCGAGTGCCTTGCGTTGAGAGACCATCGGAACGCCGGAGCTACCGGGCGGAGTCCAGGCAGTGAGACGATATAAGGTAGGCTATTATATATTCTGTGTGAATGATGCCTGACTGGGAGTTGATAATTCGATATAGTATGTTATTATTTGTATTAGAGTAATTGGAAAATTGCTTCAATTGGCGCTGCATAGCAAACATCGAGCCAAGAAAAATTGATGGGGGGGATGGTGTGATTACCTTGGGATCGATTCCGTGTTAGGCACACTTGAGCCAACTGCCGGTACTCGGATTGATACCGTTCAAGGTCCTGCGGCAGATGACGTTATACTTAACATCCGAAACGTCTCGCTTAACAAGACCGAGCCCAAGGTGCGAATGGAAGCGGTGATGGAGGGACCACATCGAGAAGAAGAAACCAGGACCTGGCTACCGAAACCGTACAAGGGTTACAACCCCACGGTAGCCAAGGTAATCGCAAAGACTTGGACCACGGTTCCGCCTAACCTGGCCAAGCGAATCACCGGGGTGATCGACCAGCGTAGACACCCTGTATTATTTACTCCTCGTGATCCAACTAGGGTACTATCCCGTTCAGCATTGCTGAGATAGGCTCGGTGGACCTAGGAAGCCGTTTTCGTTTTTTTGGGTGAATCTAAAAAATGTGATTCACAATCCGTAATGATGATTTTGGTTCTTTCGGATATTGATTGGGAATTAGTATACTTTGGTGCCCGATGAAAATTATGGGATAATGAAGTGAAACATTCTTATCCCAATCGCGCATTTTGTTTTTGAGGATTTATTTGCGCAGAGAGTTAAAAGTTTGGATGAACTCTCAGGTTATGTTTTTAAATGCAGGGGTGACATTCTGTATATAGATTTAAGAAAGAATAAGTTTTACACCCCTGTAAGCAGATATATAGGGTTCGGAATATAAAAGGAACCAGGGCGAGGCTTGAAATTCTCTCTAAGCAAAAACATTTTTTTCTTTGGGGAGGGGGAAGGTGGGCTGAGCCATTTTTAAAAATTTGTTGAGTTCCTTTTATATTATACTTGTTAAATAGCTAGATGGACAACTTCGTTGCATCGACCGACTGATTCATCAGGCGGCATTTGCGTTAGGACCGGACATGAGGTTCTTGATCGCAATTTGCAGTCAGATCCAATATGTGGCCCTGATAAAAAATGTTGTCCCTGAATCAGATATTTCGGTCCGTGCCAGCGAGTTTGTCTACCGTATTTGTCGGTGTATTAACCGCTCCGATGTATTAACCGCACCCCCAACTTTGGCCGTTTTTCCATGAAAAAAAAAAAATTTGATAGTATAATTCTTGATTTTTAGTCTTTAGATGGTCAGCATTTTCTTAGGAAAGGTACCAAAAATAGCTTATCTATCAGAGAATTTTTGCATATGAATTTTGTTTTATTTACTGAAGTCTCCGAAGTAAATAAAGAAAATTATCAGGCCTTCTTCACAGCAGAAGAATCTATAACTTCTGTTGAATTTGCCACACGGATCACTACACATGGGACTACATAAAACGTTAGACAACAAAACGAAGATTTCACCAATAAAACAATCAGAACGGAGATTTTAAAAAAAATGTACCTTAATGTTATTCCTTCTTTCTAGTTCAAATTATGTTGAATCTACTCTTGAAAACTGTTTCAGAAATAGTAAGTAATAATAGCGAGTAATACGGCATACGATCGTCGTCGATCGTCGACATGGATGAAACGATTCTCAAACGTTGACATCCAGTCCGCCCGGTACTAAACAAATGCTCCGATAGCCCGCCATATCACTCATACACTTTGCGTGAAGGTTATGGGTCTATTTTGTTACGCGAGATCCATCCGCCGGGAATTGGGGAAATCCCCGGCGGATGGATCTCGCGTAACAAAATAGACCCGATAACCTGCACGCAAAGTATATGAGTGATATGGCGGGCTGTATTGGAGCATCGGCGGCCGGGGGTCGGGAAAGAGAATCCCCGCGCGCCTGCATGCTCGGCCAAGTGCCAGTCGCGCGGCCGGGTGCATGTTAGGATTCGTACTAAGATCGAAGCAATGATCGTGAATCTTCAAAGCTGCTTTCGCAGCAACAACGAGCAATATTTAGGAAGAGGTAAAAGAGAAACATAAAAGACACTGCATGACTTGTTTTGGGGGGGAATATGCTTGTATTTTCCGTGCATCGTATGAGTATGAATGCCTTGCTGAGGTGGACTTTGGTCACTTGTGAATCTTATCTCCGTGTATTAACCGCATCGTATTAGGGCCCGGCGCTGGCTAGGCAATTTGCGTGTACAATTTTCCTATCTCCGTGTATTAACCGCTCCCCCCTTTTTGGAGCTTTTTTTTTAGAAAAAAGGTGCGGTTAATACACCGACAAATACGGTATATTCCGAAGAACACATACTCAGTTGTTGGGGTATGCAAGTCCGTTAACCGGCAACCGGCTATAAGCACAGGACCCGGGTTGTCCTCTATGCAGGCAACCAGGCTTCGGCGAAGAGCGTATCCCCTCGGCCGCAATTGAGATTGTAGTTCATGCATTTTTGTTATTTATTAAAAGATACTCGTTTATGCGCCTCGAGAGTTAGGCAATCGTAAAGTATTGTTTAGTGGAAAGAGACTCGCGTTGAGTATTTTTTGGATTAAGTATTTGGAAATGAAAAGCTGCACGAGCATGTCTGCCGGGACGTCGCTTCGATACGGGCAGCATTTTATAAAATTGGGGGGAGTGAAGCAGTCACTGATTTGGACTGCTATAGTTCAGAGATGTCTCTGTTACAACTCCTCTCTTATGTGCCAAGAATTTCTAGGGATTTGTATTGACCCGAGACTGCTTGCAGCCGGTTCTGCAAACCCTACGTTTAGGTAATAGATCGCGATAGTTTGTCGGTCTTTGACCCGTGTATTGTGTCGGACTTGACCCTGGGACCTAAAAACGGGTTTCCCGGAAGCGGGTCGAGTCCCGTAAACGCTTGTATAGAGAGATACCGTGTGTGTCCGTCGGTGAATACCGAGGGAACACGCAGTTGAACCTCAAGCGCTAGACGCGACTAGTTGTGTTTAGGAAAGTTGTCCGGAATTACATGTGCTTTTCTCCTGTGTGGAGCAGTATTATTTGCCTGTGTGGCCGTTAATTACCGCTAGGATATCAGTTTATTAGACCTGTGTGGTCGTCGTTAGGAGCCTGTGTGGCATTAGGTTAGATATTAGGTTAGGAACGAGGAAAGCTTGCGTACTTATTGACGGTTTCGAATGGGTTCGAGGCGACTCACGCCGGGGCTCGGTGCCGAGTGCCTTGCGTTGAGAGACCATCGGAACGCCGGAGCTACCGGGCGGAGTCCAGGCAGTGAGACGATATAAGGTAGGCTATTATATATTCTGTGTGAATGATGCCTGACTGGGAGTTGATAATTCGATATAGTATGTTATTATTTGTATTAGAGTAATTGGAAAATTGCTTCAATTGGCGCTGCATAGCAAACATCGAGCCAAGAAAAATTGATGGGGGGGATGGTGTGATTATTTTGGTGTGAAATTGTTGAATTTTGAAGTGATTTAGACTTTGGCGCGTGCATCAGCATCACACTAGTTCGCTCGGTTAGTTTTTTAATGCGACATAGTTAAGGGATCCCATTGGGTTGTGTTTTGTTTTTTGGACTAGGAAAGTGGATTTTGGAAGGAATCAAGGAAGAATTCCGTAGAAGATATATTGTTTTATTGCTTCCGTGATTGTTGGTGAATTTGGGATAAGGAGTGTCCCGTTTTTGGTGTGGATTTGAGTGGTTATTTGTTTCGCATCGATTTGGAAAATTTCACGCACCCACGTTGTTGTTTTGGTTTTTTCCACGAGGGCCGATTTGAGTCATTGGGTTGTGTGCGAAGTTGGGACCGCATGTTCTTTTGTACATGGTCAATGGGGAGCGAGCGAACCCTATGGGTTAAGCGTTGTTTTGAGTGGTCCCGATCGCTACGCCTACGAGTATAGTTTCGGTATATTTTGGGAATAGTGCAGCGAAAATTGCGTTGGTTGTTGTTTTTAGTTTGAGTTTGGATTTGATTGCGCAATACGGTGGGGAAAGTTCCGTCGCATGGAGTTTCGTATTGGGTTTGCACATGTCTCGAGTGTGCGATCGCGAGGCCTGTAGTTAGCTGTATTGTGATTTGTGATTTGCTAGTATTGCGACTGTGCGATTCATATGGGACATTTGAGGGATAATTTTTTAGCTTCTGCGCTGTTTAGGATTGGAAAGTTGATTTATTGGTAGGTGAACTTGATATTTTTTGGGATTATTGGCGGCATGCGTGCAATGGTTGATTTTTGAGGCCGATTCATGCTGTTTAGATCGGAATTGGGACGGCAAGTTTTGACTTTGATATTGATTGCATGTCATTGATTGATGTTGTGAATGTGTGTCGTGTTGTGAATTATTTGACGTCGGGTGTGTGAAGTTTGTATACAATAAATATACTGCATTACTTACATTAATTGCTACTACTCTGATTAGCTACCGTAGCTACTAAGTACTAGTAACAGTAGTAGTAGTAGTATTGTAGTGCAACTAATTTGTTACTCTCTTGCATAAGTCTGCAGGGGGTAATTTTATGGTTTGAAGAAGTTTAGTTGAGGAATAGATTCGAATTGTTTTATTCCTTGGCGGACAGGTATAGCTGTTTTGTTTTACCTGAAGTGTCTTACTTCACCCGCGGTGTTCCCGCGCTAATGGGATAACTGGACGGGCTCAGTAGACACTGGGTGAATTAAAATAGTCTTTGTTTGGAAGCTGGAGGAATTAAATTGGGCTTTCTTTTGTTAGTAATAGTGAGTTGAAAATTAAATTGGGTACAATGTTAATTGGGGCAAAAGTTGGAAATTAAAATAAAAGGAATAAAGATTTATTGATTGGTGCCTACGCCAAATTTTATGTACTGCATCAGGAAATTGGGATAATTTTTTGGATTGATAGGATTTTAGAATTTGAAAATTATTGGAGAGTTTAGAAATAATAAAAGAAGCTCTTGAAAATAAATTTTTGGGAAGGAGAGGAGAGTAGGATATAGGATATTTGGCTGGTGAAATTTATTTTGAAATGTGATATCAGCTAGATATTTTTGATGACAATGTGTTAACCCTTTCTAAAGTTCTTCTCTTTGCAGGAAAGTTCCAGGGTTCGCCTTGTAGTTTTCGTACGGCGGTGATATACTATTTGGCTGATATAGGCGCTGGAGTGAATTGGTTATTTGTAGTTCGCATACAAGTTAGCGGCAGAATATTATTTTGAACAATCGCGGTGGAATAATGTTTTGAATAGCACGCGGTAGTTTAGTTTTCACTCCAGTTGATATATTTAGTATTTCTTCGCGAAGATTTAATTATAGGAACGCGGTGGAGATTCGTTCTCCTGGAACAATTCGCGATCTTGTAGTTTATTCGTCGTAGTTAGTGTTAAATATTTGTTAACACACCCAGCGGAATAGAGTGTAGGGTTGTTTTGTGTTATTTTGTGATAGATTATCACTTTGGACAATTCGCGTGGAATGCTGTTTTGAAGAATTCGCGGTAAGGTGATATATTGATTCGCGATAATAGATTCATTCTTTACTCTAGCTGGTGTGTTAATTTTATGATAGAATAATTTGTGTATTGGGAATAATTGAAGAGATTAGTAAGCGAGGGACTTATATTCTTTTTAATTATTATAATTGAGGATAATGGCCCAATTACCACTCGCCACGTGTAGTTTTGGGGAACTCCTCGGGGTGGGGCTACCACCAGCCAAAGCGGGGCTATTGATTCAACTAAGAATGGACGGGTTACTAGGGACAGCGTACACTCTGCGGAGCTTACCAGAATTTCGCGAGTACGCTCACCATTTTATTCCTCCTCCATCGGAGTCGCTTTCGGCAACTGGCGGACGTCCTCCTCCAGGTTTAACGCTGCCTACTACACCAGCATCGGCAAGGGCAACCTCGGAGCGTACCCAGTCACAAGCCCGACCTTCGACCACGGACAGTCAATGGGACTCCGCGCACTTGACATACGGAAGTCCACAGCAACAGACTACAGCATGGAGTGGACTCCAGCTCCCAGAATCACTTACATACGACGGAATAGGGAACTGGAGAGCGTTTTATGCTAAGTTCGCGAACTTCGCTAGTCATTGTGGTTGGTCTCCGGAAGAGCGCAAGCTGCAACTGTGTTTGTGCCTCGAAGGCCGTGCATCAGATTTTTATTGTTCGTTGATGGATCATGAGCCATACTGTTATGTAGTGGTTGTATCAAACACCCTCCCCCTTCTTAGTAAAAGTACCAGTACCCTCACACGCCCCTTCTAGATAATATCTTTACTCTATTGACCCTCTGAATCCTACCCACTGTTGTTTTATAATCAATGTTATCTCCCAAGTTGGTAAGATTCGACTTCCTTCCAAAAGCCCCCTTGTTCAGATCTTATCTTGTTTATAAACCTGACTCCCCCTTCCATCAATAACAACCTCTGATGGTGCCGCCTCCCTTCCTCTTTTACGCTCCGGAACAGATGGTATAAACAATCTCTGATGTTGTCGGTTCTGGTTCTTCTCATCTATCTTGAGAAACCGTTTAATCATGCCCTAATGAGGTTTAACCTCCTTGGTAGATAAGATGACATGTGTTTGGATTAAGAAGAAAGAGAGAGTCTTTCTCACCTCTCTAAAACTATATATTGATGTGTACCCCTGGTAACAGGAGGAAAACTAGCTCAGACCTTCACTGAGCTAGTACATGTGCTTATTTATTCTGGCTACTTATTATATACCATTCTACTGTTTCATGTGAGAACCGTTTGAATACTCTAAAGTTTAGAGTATGAATAAATAATACATATTACTCCGGAATATATGCCTCACGCTTCCTTCATTAATGTACCTCTCTGCTGAACAATTATAATATCCGATCCCAACACGACATGGTGGAGAACCTCGGTTTTGGAGACATTTGTTCTACCATAATTTTTGAGCTCTTCTTTGTTAATTGACAATCAAGTGCATCAGTGATTGGAGCTGAACTTTCTGTTTTTTCTTCGTGGAGGATCATCATCAAATATATTGCATGATTTCTTCAAATAAGAATTGAGACTTTTCATCGACCTTGGTGATATACAATGAACGGTTGAAGCTACCATTTACCACCCCACAATCACAAAAGACTGCAACCTGTGTTCCTGGATCGACATTCAATGTTTTGAAATGTTTGGGGAAATACACAAACGAGTTGATGAATTTAAGGCAGGGTGACTGCAGCTGTAGTCTACAACGAGCGCCTGATAACCTGGCCGCCCTGCTCCTGCAACTTTGACTGTCACCTGGCACCATGAACCTGGTCGGCCAAGACTTCGAGGACGGCGGCCCGGTAACTGGCGAGGACAGCGGTGACGGAGATGATGGCGACGAAGATGAAGACGGCGATCACGATACTGACAACATCGGCGACAACGAAGGCAGTAATCGTGACATCGCAGACATCAGGGACACTGCTCATGATTTCACCGACTACGCCGTCGATGACATCAAGTACGACATCGTGGACGACATCAATGACGACGTCGACAGTGATATCGCCAACACCGAAGAACAAGGACAAGTGGCTATGTAGACGATACAGGAGGATGATGAATATCGATCATCATATTGACTATAATGAACTATGCCCCTATCCCAAAACCATGTAGAAGAATTCGGTAAGTGAAACATTTTGTTGTTCCAAGTATGTGAGTGAGTGTAAGAGAGAACAGTTTTTGTAGTATCGTTTTTACTTGGTAATACTTTTCATTATCTGTAATTTTTGGTAGATATATTATTTACAATATGTTTGTAGTTTGCACTGTTTTAATTTAGTTTGTGTGTCAGTATAATTTAGTTCTTAGTTGTTTTAGCTCTTATTCGAACTTTCTATTTTATATTGACTAATCAGTATTTATATTTGTTACTATAGTAATTTGCTTGTCTGTTGATCGCAACCTTGACCAAAACGACCACAGACCAACAAGACAAATGAAATACTATTTGGACAACCATTATAAATGCCGACTAGGAAGATTTATATGATACAATACTTATTCTACCTTTTTATTTTATATTGATTCATCAGTATTTATATTTGTTATTATAGTAATTTGACTGTCTGTTGGTTGACCTTGACCAAAACGACCACTGACCAACAAGACAAATGAAATACTATTTGGACAAACATTATAAATGCCGACTAGGAAGATGAATATGATACAATAGTTTTTTTAAAGCTCTGCAGTTAAAAGATGGAAAGTAAATTTGTGTGATTGTGTTTTATTTTGATTCTGTTTTTTCTTTCATGTTCGTCTTGATTTTACTTTGAAATTGGGTGAAAGGTTTAATGAATTTATTATCTAAATGTGCGCCAATGGTTATAGATACAGTTATCAGTCGCAGTATGACGATTATTAAAACTGACAGAAAGGTCAGTTTACTTCTTAGATGAAGAGTGTCTATACAGTATTTATTGGTAAACTGAACAAACCACATGTGCATACAGATATTTTTTCGTTTGAATGCACTTGTTCATTATGTTCATTGATTTAACATGACTGCATAAATGCAACATACGAAACAGGATAGGTTTGATGGTTAGTTAATTCTATGTTGATACTTCATTTGAAGTACACCGATCGGAGCCTTTTAGCATAGACTACTGTCAACACCTTGAGCGCTCCTGTTAATTTTTTTTGCTTTATAATTATGTTGATATAATGCTTCGGATTATTAGCATTTACACGTAACTTGGTTATGGTTACGATTGTATGGAAATTTTCATAACATAACAAGTATTATGATTACTTGTTTGTCCTTGTTACAGGAATACGGAATGATGAAAAGTATTATTAGAATGTTCTTTTTAGTTTGACACATTACAGTGTGTTGCCACTTCTTATGTGGTTGCTGAACATTTATATTTCTGTTTGTGTTATTAGTGCAAAAGTCTGCACGTTACTTTTGAAGTTATAATTTGTTAACCTGAACAGTGCATAAGTCTGCATGAATGTTCATAATTATTAAGTGTATAAGTCTACACTAGTTTGTTTTTTTGTGCATAAGTCTGCACTATTTTTAGATTTAGTACATGATACGTATACAATATTCAGCATTATATTAGCAAAATGGAGTATATCGATGATTAAGTTTTTTGATATGATAATCTCACTTTGATAATTTAATTGAGAGAGAGAGAAAGAGTGATTTAAGAAAGAGGAAATGGAACAATGGAATAACGTTTCACTTATCACCCTTCATTCATTCAATCGTTCATTCATAATTTGTTTATATTTTGTTTAATACCATTTTACAAACAGTTCACTTTAGTTCTCCCTTATTTTTTTTTAAAAGACGGAGAGGAGCCTCTTTTTCTCAACAAAGGGGATGTTATGTAGTGGTTGTATCAAACACCCTCCCCCTTCTTAGTAAAAGTACCAGTACCCTCACACGCCCCTTCTAGATAATATCTTTACTCTATTGACCCTCTGAATCCTACCCACTGTTGTTTTATAATCAATGTTATCTCCCAAGTTGGTAAGATTCGACTTCCTTCCAAAAGCCCCCTTGTTCAGATCTTATCTTGTTTATAAACCTGACTCCCCCTTCCATCAATAACAACCTCTGATGGTGCCGCCTCCCTTCCTCTTTTACGCTCCGGAACAGATGGTATAAACAATCTCTGATGTTGTCGGTTCTGGTTCTTCTCATCTATCTTGAGAAACCGTTTAATCATGCCCTAATGAGGTTTAACCTCCTTGGTAGATAAGATGACATGTGTTTGGATTAAGAAGAAAGAGAGAGTCTTTCTCACCTCTCTAAAACTATATATTGATGTGTACCCCTGGTAACAGGAGGAAAACTAGCTCAGACCTTCACTGAGCTAGTACATGTGCTTATTTATTCTGGCTACTTATTATATACCATTCTACTGTTTCATGTGAGAACCGTTTGAATACTCTAAAGTTTAGAGTATGAATAAATAATACATATTACTCCGGAATATATGCCTCACGCTTCCTTCATTAATGTACCTCTCTGCTGAACAAATATAATATCCGATCCCTACACGACAATACCTCGAGTTTGCTGACATAAGCCAGCGACTGCGAAAGAGGTTTGACTACCGTGATCTGCCCGAGACATCACAGTTGGAGTTTGCGTCAGCAAGGCAGACCAGCAAAGAGACCGTGAAAGACTGGGCAAATCGTGTCGAGGACTTGGCGATGTTGGCTTTCCCGGAGTTACCTTCAGGATATGTCCAGCAACAAGAGGTAATGCGATTTTGTGCCGGAGCTTTGGACCAGGAGGCTGGCTTCCACGTCCTGAACAGGCGACCCCCTTGTATTGGAGATGCCCTAGAGATGGTTCAGCGATATCAGCTGTCCCATCGATTGGTCTATGGGCATTCCCAATACAATTACCCTCGCCGTTTTGACATCGGTTCGTCTCAGGAAAACCATGCATTCCGGGTCCATGCAACGGCACGAAGCACTGCCCATCACCCCGCTACTCCAATGAACCGATACGTGGAACCCGAACAAAAGACACGGTATTGCTACGAGTGTCGACAATCAGGACACGTTGCTCGCGACTGCACTGCACCAGAGGTGGACCCCCCGTCCATTCATGCTGTAGGTGCCGTAGCGGGAAACGCCCAAGGGTCGGTGATAGTGGCCGATCTCTGGCCCTGGCGCCCGCAGGCCAGCATCTAGATCAGATAGGTAGCATACCGTTAGTTAGTAATGAAACTGACACCCCAACGTCTCCCTTAGAACTTTCGCGTGATAAAGACCCTATTGAGCAACCCGAAGGAATTTTGAACGTAGATGCGGTATGTAGATCCGGAATGATTTATGTTGTTGGAGAAATCGGTACAATGAAAATAGAACCCATTTTGGACTCGACCATTGATGCAATTGGTCTTGATGAACCGATTTGTCCGCACGTAAGTTACTCCGGTTTCACCAATAGTACAGCAGGGAACGTGGGTGATCAGGATTGTACAAGTCCCCTTCCAATCTCATCAGCTACTCCAGACAGTTCCTCCTATCAGTCCGCTGGGTGTGGTCAGGTATTGCATGACCCCCCTGCTGAGGTAGAACTGTCAGGTGATGCTGAACCAGCCAATCGTAGCCTTGGGATCGATTCCGTGTTAGGCACACTTGAGCCAACTGCCGGTACTCGGATTGATACCGTTCAAGGTCCTGCGGCAGATGACGTTATACTTAACATCCGAAACGTCTCGCTTAACAAGACCGAGCCCAAGGTGCGAATGGAAGCGGTGATGGAGGGACCACAACGAGAAGAAGAAACCAGGACCTGGCTACCGAAACCGTACAAGGGTTACAACCCCACGGTAGCCAAGGTAATCGCAAAGACTTGGACCACGGTTCCGCCTAACCTGGCCAAGCGAATCACCGGGGTGATCGACCAGCGTAGACACCCTGTATTATTTACTCCTCGTGATCCAACTAGGGTACTATCCCGTTCAGCATTGCTGAGATAGGCTCGGTGGACCTAGGAAGCCGTTTTTGTTTTTTTGGGTGAATCTAAAAAATGTGATTCACAATCCGTAATGATGATTTTGGTTCTTTCGGATATTGATTGGGAATTAGTATACTTTGGTGCCCGATGAAAATTATGGGATAATGAAGTGAAACATTCTTATCCCAATCGCGCATTTTGTTTTTGAGGATTTATTTGCGCAGAGAGTTAAAAGTTTGGATGAACTCTCAGGTTATGTTTTTAAATGCAGGGGTGACATTCTGTATATAGATTTAAGAAAGAATAAGTTTTACACCCCTGTAAGCAGATATATAGGGTTCGGAATATAAAAGGAACCAGGGCGAGGCTTGAAATTCTCTCTAAGCAAAAACATTTTTTTCTTTGGGGAGGGGGAAGGTGGGCTGAGCCATTTTAAAAAATTTGTTGAGTTCCTTTTATATTATACTTGTTAAATAGCTAGATGGACAACTTCGTTGCATCGACCGACTGATTCATCAGGCGGCATTTGCGTTAGGACCGGACATGAGGTTCTTGATCGCAATTTGCAGTCAGATCCAATATGTGGCCCTGATAAAAAATGTTGTCCCTGAATCAGATATTTCGGTCCGTGCCAGCGAGTTTGTCTACCGTATTTGTCGGTGTATTAACCGCTCCGATGTATTAACCGCACCCCCAACTTTGGCCGTTTTTCCATGAAAAAAAAAAAATTTGATAGTATAATTCTTGATTTTTAGTCTTTAGATGGTCAGCATTTTCTTAGGAAAGGTACCAAAAATAGCTTATCTATCAGAGAATTTTTGCATATGAATTTTGTTTTATTTACTGAAGTCTCCGAAGTAAATAAAGAAAATTATCAGGCCTTCTTCACAGCAGAAGAATCTATAACTTCTGTTGAATTTGCCACACGGATCACTACACATGGGACTACATAAAACGTTAGACAACAAAACGAAGATTTCACCAATAAAACAATCAGAACGGAGATTTTAAAAAAAATGTACCTTAATGTTATTCCTTCTTTCTAGTTCAAATTATGTTGAATCTACTCTTGAAAACTGTTTCAGAAATAGTAAGTAATAATAGCGAGTAATACGGCATACGATCGTCGTCGATCGTCGACATGGATGAAACGATTCTCAAACGTTGACATCCAGTCCGCCCGGTACTAAACAAATGCTCCGATAGCCCGCCATATCACTCATACACTTTGCGTGAAGGTTATGGGTCTATTTTGTTACGCGAGATCCATCCGCCGGGAATTGGGGAAATCCCCGGCGGATGGATCTCGCGTAACAAAATAGACCCGATAACCTGCACGCAAAGTATATGAGTGATATGGCGGGCTGTATTGGAGCATCGGCGGCCGGGGGTCGGGAAAGAGAATCCCCGCGCGCCTGCATGCTCGGCCAAGTGCCAGTCGCGCGGCCGGGTGCATGTTAGGATTCGTACTAAGATCGAAGCAATGATCGTGAATCTTCAAAGCTGCTTTCGCAGCAACAACGAGCAATATTTAGGAAGAGGTAAAAGAGAAACATAAAAGACACTGCATGACTTGTTTTGGGGGGGAATATGCTTGTATTTTCCGTGCATCGTATGAGTATGAATGCCTTGCTGAGGTGGACTTTGGTCACTTGTGAATCTTATCTCCGTGTATTAACCGCATCGTATTAGGGCCCGGCGCTGGCTAGGCAATTTGCGTGTACAATTTTCCTATCTCCGTGTATTAACCGCTCCCCCCTTTTTGGAGCTTTTTTTTTAGAAAAAAGGTGCGGTTAATACACCGACAAATACGGTATATTCCGAAGAACACATACTCAGTTGTTGGGGTATGCAAGTCCGTTAACCGGCAACCGGCTATAAGCACAGGACCCGGGTTGTCCTCTATGCAGGCAACCAGGCTTCGGCGAAGAGCGTATCCCCTCGGCCGCAATTGAGATTGTAGTTCATGCATTTTTGTTATTTATTAAAAGATACTCGTTTATGCGCCTCGGGAGTTAGGCAATCGTAAAGTATTGTTTAGTGGAAAGAGACTCGCGTTGAGTATTTTTTGGATTAAGTATTTGGAAATGAAAAGCTGCACGAGCATGTCTGCCGGGACGTCGCTTCGATACGGGCAGCATTTTATAAAATTGGGGGGAGTGAAGCAGTCACTGATTTGGACTGCTATAGTTCAGAGATGTCTCTGTTACAACTCCTCTCTTATGTGCCAAGAATTTCTAGGGATTTGTATTGACCCGAGACTGCTTGCAGCCGGTTCTGCAAACCCTACGTTTAGGTAATAGATCGCGATAGTTTGTCGGTCTTTGACCCGTGTATTGTGTCGGACTTGACCCTGGGACCTAAAAACGGGTTTCCCGGGAGCGGGTCGAGTCCCGTAAACGCTTGTATAGAGAGATACCGTGTGTGTCCGTCGGTGAATACCGAGGGAACACGCAGTTGAACCTCAAGCGCTAGACGCGACTAGTTGTGTTTAGGAAAGTTGTCCGGAATTACATGTGCTTTTCTCCTGTGTGGAGCAGTATTATTTGCCTGTGTGGCCGTTAATTACCGCTAGGATATCAGTTTATTAGACCTGTGTGGTCGTCGTTAGGAGCCTGTGTGGCATTAGGTTAGATATTAGGTTAGGAACGAGGAAAGCTTGCGTACTTATTGACGGTTTCGAATGGGTTCGAGGCGACTCACGCCGGGGCTCGGTGCCGAGTGCCTTGCGTTGAGAGACCATCGGAACGCCGGAGCTACCGGGCGGAGTCCAGGCAGTGAGACGATATAAGGTAGGCTATTATATATTCTGTGTGAATGATGCCTGACTGGGAGTTGATAATTCGATATAGTATGTTATTATTTGTATTAGAGTAATTGGAAAATTGCTTCAGATCTTTAAATTCAAGTTTGCCGCACCTACATGTATGCTATTCTCTGGAATTGGAACAAACTTCCTTTTAATCACTGTTAATGGTAAACAATCAGATACAGATAGTTATTTTGCATTGTAAATTATGGAGCCTTTTTCGACAAGCCTTGGCTTTGGCTTCTGGGCTCCACCACACAATTAATTTGTATGTTATAAATTAATATATCATTTGTATTTTATGTGTGCTTTTTATGTGTGCTTTTTATGTGGAAATAAGTTCAATTCAATTCAAATTCAATACAGAGCACCAAGTTTGTGCTAGTTTGAAGCACATCTACAAAGTATATGGTCCACTCAGGTGGACCATTTACACGCAATTATGGTTATACACGGGAGATTACTCACTGCCTATTCATACACCGTACCGTTCATCAGTTGAACGTTGTGTGTTAGGATGCATCGGTAATGAAAACAGACGGGAAATAATCCTTTTTTTCTACATTTTGCAATCTTCAAGACAACAAAGTCGGTAATTATTATCAAAGTATATGACTTAGGGATCACATAAACGAAAGTTTGTTTGCATTTGCTGGTAAATTTAGGGAGAAATCGGCCAACAAAAATTGTTTATGTTTTGGATAGTGCAGCAGGCGGAAGAGGTTGATCTCCACAAAGCTACTGTAATGTACCTAAGTGTGGTTTGAAGGACTTTCTGTTTGTTAATCGTAACTTGTAAATTTGTTTTTCTTTTAGTTTTATCATGTTTTTATTTAGATTGGAAATGGAAGTTCTATTATTTAATAATTAATTTAATAGTTGCTCAAAATCAAATACTCTTACTTTTCTTAGCTATTTCTCTCTCTCTCTTTTTCTTGTATACATACATTGTATGTAATACTAATAGCACAGTGAGACTTCATTGTAAGACTGCGCTTTATAAGGAAGGATTATTGTTATTATTATAATTATTTATATAATTACATATTTGCCTGGTGACACGACATATGCTCCGCCGACATATGCTCCGCCGACAATTGCTCCGAAATATGCGACATATGCTCCGCGACAAATGCTCCGCGGCAAATGCTCCGCCGACATATGCTCCGCCGACAATTGCTCCGCCGACAATTGCTCCGCCGACAATTACTCCGCCGACAAATGCTCCGCCGACAAATGCTCCGCCGACAATTGCTCCGCCGACAATTGCTCCGCCGACAAATGCTCCGCCGACAGATGCTCCGAAGATGCGACAATTGCTCCGCGACAAATGCTCCGCGATATTTGCTCCGCCGACAAATGCTCCACCGACAAATGCTCCGCCGACAAATGCTCCTCCGACATTTGCTCCGCCGACATTTGCTCCGCCGACAATTGCTCCGCCGACAATTGCTCCGAAGATGCGACAATTGCTCCGCGACAAATGCTCCTCCGACATTTGCTCCGCCAACAAATGCTCCGCCGACAATTGCTCCGCCGACAATTGCTCCGCCGGCATTTGCTCCGAAGATGCGACAATTGCTCCGAAGACGCGAAAATTGCTCCGCCGACAATTGCTCCGCCGACAATTGCTCCGCCGACAATTCAGTTTAAGAGGTTCGTAATTCCGAAGGTTCAATTATTCCGAAGTTTCGTTATATTAGTCCGAAAATAAAATAGGGTCGTCAATACGAAAATGAAATCTGGTTTGTTACTAAAATTTGTGGTTGATTTCTGGTAAAGAGAAACTCAACTATCCCTTTAAGCATACCTCTCCCCTTCCCCTCCCTTGGCAAGACCAATTCAACATTCAGTTTATTTCATTTTTTTAATTGGCACTATAGCATTATAAAATAGCAGAATTTATTTTGAAGTGTTTGCAATAACCAACCTTCGGAATGACTAACCTAAAGGTCCTTTCCGATTGAGCGGCGAACGTTGGCGAACGTTTACGAATATAGCGAAATCGCGGGATTTCGCCAAGATTCGTTAACCGTTGCAAAAGTTTGTTAAAGGTTGCAAGAAAATTCACAAACCGTCGCAAACGGTTTTTCTTGTCGCAAAGAAAGTTTCAACATGTTCAAAATTTCTTTACGAACGTATTTTTCACAAACTGTTGCAAAACAGTCCCAAGCCTCTGCAAACGGTTTTAAGACATGTCGCTAACGTTCTAACCAAATGACTACCGTAGAACACCATCGTCAAGCACCCCCAAGCACCTATATGCATCTTGCTTTTAAAGAGCGCCCGCTCTCTGTCCAAACGGGAAACTTTAATCAAGAATGCAAATAATGGTGAGGAATATTCATGAGGATAATAATGGAGGTGAATCTCATGGAAACGTCTTTAAAAGCAAGATGCGTATAGGTGCTTGGGGGTGCTTGACGATGGTGTTCTACGGTATATGATTCATTTACAAGCAACCCATTGAATGGCGAATGCTTAAGGTCTTATCCCACTGAGCGGCGAACGTTTGCGAACGTTTGCGAATTTTGCAAATTAGGGATTTCGCCATGGATCATGCGCGTCGATACTAAAGGAGTGGTCACACTGAGCACGAATCCCCACGACTAGACCCGCGAATGCAGTACGCATTGGTACAAATCTATGGCAAGCCATTTTAACATTTATTCCTATTTCTTGATATCAATAATTGAATTATTGATATCGGTTTATTTCTTGATATCAAGTATTACCAATACAGAAAAGTATTTCTTGATATCAATGCATTCTTGATATCAATAATTCGATTTCTTGAGTTAAAGATTTCGATTTCTTGATATCAAGAATTGAATTCTTGATATCAGTTTATTTCTTGATATCAATTATTACCAATACAGAAAATTATTTCTTGATATCAATAATGCATTTCTTGATATCAAGAGTTCAATTTCTTGATATCAAGAATTGAATGCTTGATATCAAGAAATAGGAATAAATGTTTAAAATGGCTTGCCATATATTTGTACCAATGCGTACTGCATTCGCGGGTCTAGTCGTAGGGATTCGTGTTCAGTGTGACCACTCCTTACGTAAAACCCATTCATTAGAGGAAATGAATGAATGGTCCACCCCCCCCCCCCCCCCCCTCCCTCATTGATCAATGGGTATCAATTACGGATCGACGCCCAGCCATGGATCGTACATCTATGATTTGGCCAAGATTCGAACATGTTCAAAATTTCTTTGCGACAAGGACAAACTGTTTGCGATGGTTTGCGAATTTTCTAGCAACGTTCAAGGAACTTTTGCAACGGTTAACGAATCTTGGCTAAACCATAGCTTGTGATGTGCAGTGTCCTCTCTACAAAAAGTAAACTACCCCTTTAAGCATTAAGTGAATTTCGCAATTGCGTAAGGGGTCCATGATTGATGCAGTTTATAACAACGTCCAACAAGTTAATGCCCCTGCCAGTCACTTACTCCGTGTAATATGCACACTCATTATCAGTATGCATGTATTTAAGGATAATCATCATCATTACAAGAGTTTGTTTGATGTGTAATAAGTGATAGATAGAAAAAATTAATTTCTACTGAAAGTGAATAAATAGGCAGATATAAACAAGAAACTACATTTGCTTTAAATTTTTATTCGTCAAGATCAGAAAAAAAAAACATTACAGAATCAAGACGGTAACTTTGAGTATAATAACTCAGCAACTAATTGCTAAATTTCAACGAACTTCAAAATTATGAGATTAACCGTTAAAGGCAATTGTCATATGAAACACTGCGGGTAGGCGAAGATCTATGGTACTTGTAATATTGTTCACACGATTTGTTCGCACTTCATGTTATCAAAAACACTATATTCATTTTGTTTTACAGTTAAACCTGCTAATGCGACCACCTGTTTATAGTGAACACCTGCTGCCCCGTGAAAAATCACGTCTTAATCGACCTGCGTAATACGACTAATACCACCCTACATTTAAAATCACTTTGTCGCGTTTTCGCATTTTTAAATTCAAAATCAAAATCAATAACACTTTATCTATCTAACAACGGGGAAGGGAAACGGTTAAAATATCCAACAAACAGCTAAGAGGAGATGATTGATATTGTTTAAGCATTCCCTTTTAAACCACTCTTGTAATGATTTTGACGCTTAAAATTAAACAACACAAACACAAAACAAACTTTGCTATACTTTTGCTGCAATCTCTACTTAAATCATATCCAGATAGGAGCAAATTTCGATGGAGCAAATGTCGGCGGAGCAAAAGTCGGCGGAGCATTTGTCGCGGAGCAATTGTCGCATCTTCGGAGCAATTGTCGGCGGAGCAATTGTCGGCGGAGCATTTGTCGGCAGAGCAAATGTCGCGGAGCAATTGTCGCATCTTCGGAGCATCTGTCGGCGGAGCAATTGTCGGCGGAGCATATGTCGGCGGAGCAAATGTCGGAGGAGCATTTGTCGGCGGAGCATTTGTCGGTGGAGCATTTGTCGACGGAGCAAATATCGCGGAGCATTTGTCGCGGAGCAATTGTCGCATCTTCGGAGCATCTGTCGGCGGAGCATTTGTCGGCGGAGCAATTGTCGGCGGAGCATTTGTCGGCGGAGCATTTGTCGGCGGAGTAATTGTCGGCGGAGCAATTGTCGGCGGAGTAATTGTCGGCGGAGTAATTGTCGGCGGAGCATATGTCGGCGGAGCATTTGCCGCGGAGCATTTGTCGCGGAGCTTTTGTCGCATATTTCGGAGCAATTGTCGGCGGAGCATATGTCGGCGGAGCATATGTCATGGAACCATTTGCCTAGTAATAAAGAGTCATTTTCTGTGTTCTCTTAAAGCAAGTTAGATAACACGCTTATCAACGCGTGGGACTGAAATGAAGCGCAGCCTACGGCTTTTTAGTGCATAATCTTCAGTAGAACAGCAGCCAACAAAGAAATGTTCGAACATAAACAATGGCAATAACAACGATATTTTACCTCATCCGGCGTGAGCTCACTCATATTTGATACTAGATGTGTAGTCTAGATCGCAATCCACTAAAATGATCCAAAATATTGCAATATATCAAGAGGAATCTTCCTCTACAAGGTTTAGGAAACACAACTGCAAGGTCAACCATTCATTCCTGTTCACAATTCGCCATCTTTGTGTACCGGTATGACGTTAGCTTTTTTTCTAAGTCGATCAAAGCTAGACTACTTCCTGACGTTCGTAGTAAGCGTCAAAGGAATTTCACTATCATCAACGCTGGCGCGTATGACCAGTTTATTTATGCGAGTTATACATACACCTTGAAAGTAGACTAGCCACATTAATTTTTCGGGAGAGGGCAACAAAAAACAAAATCATCGTACATTACTACCGGTATACATGTAGGGTGGGGTTATTTTGAGAAGGTTGCACAAAATTACAGAAATAAAAAGGCCGTTAATAAATCGCCAAGAATAAGTTGGTTTTAGCCGAGAAACGAGGGCATGAGCGTCGGTAATAAATAAATAAATGAATACAATTATAAATAAATAGATAGATATATAGATAGATAGATACAAGATATATAGATTATACCTATTTGGTTGCATCTGGCCACTGGACTAATTAACTTTATACATATTATACCAGTATTATATACCATTATGTAATTAGAGTTTTTAATATATAGGCGATTCCTGAAATATTTGTGCGTTTCATAATCAGTATTGGCTAAACATAATTATTGTCAATACATCTAACATCATGATGGAATTCAAGTTAAACTTCAATTATTATTCTATACACAACACCCCATGCATGCACCCTCTCGCTAATTATAGATGGGATTCGTTTTTCAAGGGATCTAGTATCTTTGTTGACTCAACAAAGTTACTAAAATGTCATGTGCAAATACTGACGAAAGGTAATTGATTAAAATGTGTATGTTTCTGTGATATATGATATGTACACTGAGTGCACCATGGTAAACGAGTTTCATATGGCCGAGTAATGTCATGAGCAAAAGTGCAAAATTATATTTGCTAACACATTGCACTTATATACTTGTAACACAGTTAAAAGTCTCGTCTGTTTAGAGAGATATTAAAATCCAAAAATTTAAACCATAACATATTTTACAACCAAAAGAAAAATTATGTAAACCGAAACATGTTCCATGCTTCTATTCGCATGATATTGCCTATGTGAGAATCGCTATAAGATGTATAAGTTTTGTCGATTTTGACAGCCTTACTGACCGGAAATCGATTAATACAATTCAATTTTAATTTCAATTTCAATTTCAATTTATTCTTGCTTCCAACAAAACATTACAAATGAATAATGATAATTTGCACAAAATAGTGATATACATATTGGAAACAAGAGGGGTCCACTAAAAAGCAATGCTTGTACAATTGTGGAACCCTCAAATAACAGTTAGGTATATTGTACATTTAAATTAACACATTCTAGACTACAACAACATAAACAAATATAGAGAGGAAAAAGGGGGGAAAGGGGATGCCAACAGAGACCAACATGGGACAAGAGAGAACTTTACATGACACAAATAGGAGAAGACGCACACAATACAAACAATGAGACACTGCCAAAAGGAAGTGAGAGATCGGAGGTACAAATGTATGTAAAAGATAAGCTGCAAGTGGGGTTCAAGTGAAAATAAGGAAAAAGACTTGCGCATAATAGAATGGAACAATGCATGAGAAGGCACAATATATAATATCAGATTACATTTTGAGTCCGCGAGTAAAGAATGACCTTGTTTAAGGATGACGTACGCACGAAATAAGAGTAAATGGGAGATATAATTCAATGATGTTTATAAGATTGTAATAAAAACAATTTTAATTTTTTCTTAAAGATATTAATCGATGGAGCATTTTTTATTGCATTACTTAAAGAATTCCATAATTTAGGACCTTCATATATAAATGTATTTTGAGCAAGTAGGGTCCGCAAGAGAGGTAAATGAAATTCTTCAGAATGTCTAGTTGGATAATTATGAACTGAACTATTTTTTAAAAACATTTCTTGAAAAACAGATGGTAGCATGTTATTATTATAATTATACATAAATTGACCAAGTTGAAATAAAAATAGGTCTTTTACCTTCAGTATCTTATTTTCAAAAAATAAAGAGTCAGTATGGGAGCGAAAAGGGGAATTACAAATAATACGAATAACCTTCTTTTGTAATAACAACACTTTATCTAATAAAGTTTCATGTGTGTTTCCCCAAACTAAAAGACCATAATTTAAGTATGGGAGTATCAAAGAACTATAAAGCATAATTAGTGAAGTAAAAGGAAGACATGTTTTTACTTTATAAATAATACCAATATTACGAGAAATAGTTTTACAAATATTATCAATATGATGTTTCCAAGAAAGGTTACTATCAACCGTTACACCCAGAAATTTAATGAATGAAACACGCTCCAATGGGGTGTTTTCAAAAACTATGTTAGCCGGTAACGAAGAATCTATAGATTTACTAAACAACATATATTTCGTTTTCTGGAGATTCAATGATAATTTGTTCGCTCTAATCCATGATAAAATATGACTCAATTCAATATTAATAATTTCAACTAATCTATGAGAATCCGTATGAGAAAAAAACAAATTTGTATCATCAGCAAAAAGTACGAATGACAAAATTTCGGACGATCGACAGAAGTCATTAATATATAAAATAAATAAAAGTGGGCCTAATATACTACCTTGTGGAACACCACAATTTATATTACGGGGAGCTGAAGAGTTATCATTTAAAAATACATACTGCCTTCTGTCTGAAAGATAGCTCCTGAACCACTCCAAGGCCAACCCACGTATACCATAATGTGAAAGTTTATAAAGTAAAATATCGTGGTTAATCGTGTCGAAGGCCTTGGAGAAGTCCAGGAAAATGCCTAACGTATGAGACGATTTGTCGATTGCATGAGCTACCTTCTCAATAAAGGACAATAATGCGTGTACAGTATTGTGTTTTTCCCTAAAACCAAATTGGAGACTAGAAAAAATATTGTTATTTTTTAAAAAGGATACTGTACGTGAATATATTATCTTTTCTAAAATTTTTGAAAAAGAGGATAATAAGGAAATCGGTCGATAATTATTTACATCTAATTTATCGCCCTTTTTAAACAAAGGAATTACTTTGGCAATTTTCATAGAGTTTGGTACCTGGCCATATAATAAAGACAAGTTAAAAATATGAACGAGAGGATCCACAACAGAAGGTATAATGCCCTTTAAAATAAAATTATTAATTTCATCATGGCCAGAACTTTTCTTAGAATCAAATTTCGAAACAATATCTAAAATTTCATATCTATGAATAGGAACAAAAAATATAGAGTTAGAATTGGGCTGGCCCAAAAAATCAGCAAAATGCTTATTTGATGCGGGAATATTAATAGCAAGATTTTCACCAATCGAAGAAAAGTAATTATTTAAAATATTTACTATATCCCTAGGATCCTCAACAATCTCATCATTAAACTTAATTTTTGTTATGTCAGATTTATTATTAGTAACATTCATTGCCTGTTTAATCATTTTCCAAGTATTTTTCATATCGTGTTTATACAAAGCCAACATATTTTCAAAATACCCTTTCTTTTCCAAACGAATAATCTTAGTCAAAATATTTTTATAAGATGTATATTTAATTTTTAACCTTTCTGTGCCATCTAATTTATATTTATAAAAAAGATTATTTTTCCTATTTATCGAACGTAATATCGATTTAGTGATCCAAGGAAGCCTTGGTGTTTTTTTATAATCATTAAGTTTAACTCTTTGTTTAGGAATACAAGTATCTAAATGATCATTCAAAATATCACAAAAATTATCGTAAGAAGAATTTACTTCATCTACACCATAAACAGGAGACCAATCTACATGTTCAAGACTAGAAGCAAGACTAGCTATTTTTTCATTATTGACTTTTCGTCTAAATAAATGTGGGTCATAATAACGTGGGTCATAAATAAACGTGAAGTTCTCTCACGGTGCTAGAATAAAAATTTAAAAAACTCCATCTCTACTTGTTACAGTTTATCGACTCATTATTGCTACTGTATTAGGCTGCATTATTAGACCGCGCGTTTTTTGTGTTTTTTTACTCGATTATTGTTGTATTGAAATAGAAGTTTCCGGTCAAATATTGCTATCCTTGTTGTTGTTGTTGTTGTTGTTGTTGTTGTTGTTCTTGTTCTTGTTCTTGGTGTTTTGTTCTTGCTGGTGGTTTAGAGAAAGCCTCGAATGCTTTTTAGACTGTTTTTGATGATGATCATCTATAATTTATATGAATAATTATTTTTAATCAAACATTATTCACTGGTTGAAACTTGCAATATACGTATATATAGGGCGTACTTTTGTGCTATAGCAGCTACTTTTTGAATAAAACAGCCCTGTAACTTAGCCGTTTATAATGTCTTTTTACCATTCAAGCATAGGCCTAATATACTTAACTTACAAGGTTTAGTTATATACTAAAAGAACTGTACTATCCCTTTAAAGGGGTAGTACAGTTTTGGCTGAGCTTTAGTAACCAAAACCTGCACAATAACACTACAAACTCATTGTTATATACATATCCACCATGCTCGAAAGGTAAAGAAAATTACGACTAAGTAAAAAGCCTGTTATCATTTAAAAAGAGCCATTAAAACACAAGAGGGCGCTCTCTAAAAAAACATTGGTTTCAACCATTTTTCATACAAAATTATGCATGTGATATTTTGTTGAAATAATGATTAAATGGAAAGATCATCAACAATTATTTTAAAACCTCTTTGGAACAATTTTGAACAAGTTTTAGCATTTTTAAATTTTTTTACAAAATCATTGAATATAAAATCTGGGCCCCAGATTTATTACGATCGTCGTTCTTTATTATTTTGTTGACGTCAATCCTAAATCCGACTGCAAACAAGACTAGTAGTTGGGTCAGATTTTTGAAATGTGCACTTTTGGCCATTTCCAGACCTTGAGCGTATGTATAGTTTTATATCATTTCAATCATTTGGTTTCATGCCACAGGACCTCAAATGTGAAAAAATAGCATAAATTGGCATTTTCCACAAAATTATGAATTTTTAAACCTGATTAAAAAATATATTAATCAACTTTAAAGGCATTAATGTCTATATTTTCTATCTTACGTGTCTTGAGCATGTATCACATAAGAATTGGCGGTAGAGCGGCATTGATATGATCTCAGGGTACATTTCAATAGGAAAGGTCATAATAAGTGAACGTCCGTGAACATACATTAAAATCCATACAACCAGAATTCTACTTAGTTGTCAAAACAAAAACTATTGCCAAAACTAAGGGTTGAACCCACTGAACACATTCTACAAAAATTGTTGGCTAACAACTCCTGCTCGCGGAGTAATATTTTTTTGTATGAAATTATACTGGATTTCGTCACGGACGTTCTGTCGTCTTGTATCATCACTGCTCAGCGAAGTGCATCCTAGTCATCAATTGCTTGGGTCAGTCTGATGAACTCACAGTAGGGCCACAGTATTTTGCCTATTTGAAAACTATCTATCAAATACAATGTTTGGTAGGGGCCGAAAACTGATCTTCGTGAACGTCCGTGATGAAAACGAACGTCCGGCAAGAGTAGACCCAATTACGAATCTGAGGCTGCTTATCTGCACGTAGACACCGGTACAGCAATTTTATTTGGCAAGCAGCTAACCAAGAAGCTATATCAGGCATTTTCGAAGCCTTTTGACAACTATTTATGATACGGACGTTCGTTCACGGACGTTCGATCATGAAAATTGTTCTAATAATGTTACCATGTTAAACGCTCACATCAAGTTGATACCGTTTGATGTTGTTAGTGCATTGTTATGTCTCTCATATCCCAGATAGATTTATTTCCTGCAAGTCATTTAACTGTAACAAACTTATGAAATGTTGTGCTCACGGACGTTCGTTCGTCATTTATGGCCCAACAAATCTTAGTAAAAGTTCAAGTACTGGCACAATTTTTTGACAGCAGGTGCCCCTTGTGTGTGCCTTTCGACCCAGGTCACTGCCAACCACACATGAATATGTTGATTTTTAGTCACCATCACGGAGGTTCGTTTTACAGTTGAACACCTTGCTTAGCTGTTTTGTAATACCCCTAGATATTATATTTACTTCTACCCGTGCAGCGTGGACATTATACTATAGGAAGGCAAACCCCAAGATTATGATTGTGCACAGTCGCAGGCCTACAAGCGAAAGAAAGCTGTTCAAAATATAATGGTAAAAAGGGGGTATATGGCGCAATAACAACATTGCAACCGAAGGTCTGAGTTGAAACTGTTGCCCCACCCTCTGCAAAACTTGAGACTGTCGGCTCCTCCTCTGCTGCAGGCTTTGAGACTGTTTTCCCATCTGCCTGTCGGATTTAAGTCCAACTATATGGCTGTATGACGACAGTTGTTTGAAAAGAAGAGGTACATCACAAAGGCCGTCAGCTACTTGCGAGAGGGATAGCGACTTGCTTTACAATATTGACTGTATTAAGAAAAAGCAACGAATACATGCAGACCCCTCTCCCTCCCCCCCACCCCCCCCCCCCCCCCCCCCCCCCCCTCCTCAAAAAGAAAATAAATAAATAAAATAATAATATAATAATGATAATACAAAATAAATACTTGATTATATCATAATTATGCCTGATGTGCAAAGGCGCAATATCCAGCCCGTAAGTATGCAGATCTAGACTCGACAAACGCATTTATTATTATGGTGACGTATGAATAGGTTTTCAAAGCATCTCTGCTTCAATCTGTTGAGAGTGCCAAATTATGTGGTATCGTTTGAAATTATATCTAGCAAGGGATTAGATTTGTTGGACTTCTTCCATTTAATAGAGATTGTAAGATTTATGCATTATTTTGATGACTTCATCGTAATAATACTTATAATATCGCCTGTTTTGTTCTTTCTTGATATAATCAAAAATATTGTTTTTGATAGGATCATTATAATATTGTACAACTAAATTTCAGCTCGCGCAATATTTATAATAAACCATTCAAGGTCAACACTGTTCTTAATTCTAATTGAAACATTGAAACCGATTGGAGGTTAACAATTAGGAAACGAGATGTGGGTCAGGAAACATCGGAATTAACTATCAACGTGATTATTTGCTAGATTTAACTTTGACATATTAATGTTATAAAACAATTTATAATCTCTGCAAATTAGATTTAAACAGTTAGCCCTTAAATGATTGTATTTATTATTATAATTATGTGATTGGTTTTAAAATTAATATTAAAATATTCTTTCTAAATATAATAATAAAATGCAATGACAAACACATATAATATGTTTAGCGTATACATTTAGCGTAATGGTTTCTATGTCTAATATTTCTTTATACAAAACATATACATGTATGATCTAAAATGCAATCTATATGTATTTATTAAGAAATAAGTTATACGAGTATATTATTTTCACTTAGCTCATGTCTTTTGTACCCTCAGTTTGTTTTATTTGTTGTGAAAAATACATATAAGCATTTCAGCCATATAGCTGGAATAGATAAATATATGTATCTTCAATTAATAAACCATATACGAATTGAATCGAAATACATGTACAACATACACAAACCAAAATAACAGTTTATATATGGGTCTCCCAAAGTAAAAATACATCTTAAATATTTATGGCAAGGGTTGAAACGTGTGATAGGCATATATTAACATATATGTTGGCACTTACATTTATTTCTGTAATTAATTGACTCGAGATGGGACACTTGGGGACTACTATAGGCAACTCGAGAACGTCCGTGAAATTAATACGAACGTCCGTGACATTAAGACTCATGTGAGAAACCATCTTCTGGTAACAGGAAAATGGCCTTTATTCTGATTATACATGTTTTATTATTATTTATGATTGCAGAAATGTTGTAAAATAATTTATTTACAGAAGTATAGTGGCATTTCTGTTATAAAGTGCCCAACCGGGGAAAGCCGGTGTAAAATTAGGGGTTACGATTTCCACAGGTCCACTAAGAGTGATAGTTAAGTAGCAGACATGTCATTATAATTAATTCAGATAGCTAAAATCATATCAACTGATAAATTTGTATGTTTTATATTGGTCTGGCGGAGATTCAAATAAATGTTGTCATCAATTTCTGTAAGACTGTGCAGGCAGAGAACGTCCGTGAAATTTATGCGAACGTCCGTGAAATTGTAATTAAAAACAATATAGTAAGAAAGAGGGACCAGGCGACTTGGAAATGCTACTTTTATATCTGACTAGGATGTATACATGGTCTCTAGCTTAAATATAATAGGAATAGATAAAGTATTATCATCATATTGTTCTATAAGCATTAAATCAATTTAAACCAATAATAGGACTCATTATAACGACCAGGTCCATGTAAAAACCAAACCATTTTTAAAGATTTATTGCAATGTTCAAGTTTGTTTGTATAATGACCCTGTTTTAAAGCCATTTACGAAGAATAGAAACTCTTTTTGATGAGATCAGATCATTCTGCCAACATTCTTGTTTCTGGCGAACGTCCGTGAGCGATATGGGAACGTCCGTGATGAAAACTATACTCTCTTTGGTCATGTAATTATGCAATATATGATCTAGACAGCGATTGATCCTATTAACATGCACATTAAATTATGTGATTCGGGAATACGAGCGTATATAGGTGCGTTCCTAAAAAATGCGGCTAAAGTAAA